>JAHBCN010027220.1:0-10207 GCA_019359885.1 Listronotus oregonensis | reverse complement strand
TTTCCTAATTGTAGAAATATTAAAAAAAAATTTTTTTAGCTAAAAGGGAACTTATTCTCCATATAAAGTTGTGCAAATTTTTTTAAAGGGGGAAAAACCCCTATATTTCTCCATATCTAGGTGAAAAATTAATATTTTTAATTGTTTATTGATTCTGTTTTTTTTTGGGGGGCCCCTTTTAAAAAAAGGGGAAAATGTCATAAAAAAAAAAAATTAAAAAAATTTCAATAGCTTTCCCCCTTTTTAAATTTTTAAAAAAAAATATTGGTTTCCATTTTTTTGGAAATTTCTTTTTTTTTTTTTTTTGATTTTTTTGATATATTTTTTTTTTTTTGAAAAATACATAAAAAAACAAACAATTTGTTTAAAAAAATTTTTTTTAAAAAAAAAGTTTTTTTTTCAACTAAAACAGTAATTTTTAAAAATTGATCACACCCAAAATTCTTAAAAAAAAGAGCACAACAAAAATTAAAAAAAAAAAGATAAACCCTATCAATTCATCTTTTTTATGGAAAAATAGGGCCCCACTTGTAAATAATTCCAAAAATTTTTTTTGATTTCCTTGTGATTTATTTTTGGTGCTGTTAGGGTTTTTTAGTGTCAGTTGGGTTTCCATTTTTATCAAAAATATTCACTGCATGAAGAATTAAAAGTTTAAATACATCAGAGGTTGCACCAAAGTTTTGAAATTTAAAGGACCTAATCTGGGAGTTTTTTTTTTACTAAAAAAATAATAATCTTTATGAAAATGCTGCTGGAACCCATTATTTAAATAAATATTGGCAGAAAAAAATTTCAAATTAAAATTTTGTGGATAAGTCCCACATCTCTTTGATGAATTAATACTGAATCATGCTTATATAAAAATTTTTATTCTCAAATATAAAAATCGAAGAACCTAATCATTTTTACAATAATTGCTAAACATCATTAAATGAAAATTTTTATAATAACAGCCTAAAAAAAAAAAGACCTAAAAAAGGTAAAAACAAAAAAAAAGGGGAAAAAAAAAAGCTAATAATAATCTCTAATTATCATTGTTTATAAAAAAACCCTTTTTAAAAGGAATTTTATTTTTTTTTCTCAACAAGAATCTAAACCCCCCTTTTTAAAAAAACAAATATCTTTTGGCAACCAAATTGGCTAAAGCATACCTAAAGCAAGAAACAAAAAGACTGGTCAACTTTCTTTGCTTTAACATTCTTTAGGCTTAAAATATCAAGATCCCCTTTTTGGGTTTTCATTTAAAAAAATTTAAAAACTTCCCAAGTCTTTTCCCCTTATCTACATTGAGACTAAAAAAGGGTCAAAACTGGGGAAAAAATTTTTCATGTTGGAATAGTCCTCCTGCTTATACTCTTTTGTGCTTTAGGAAAATCATGCAAAATTTTTGTCAGTTGAAAAAAGAGCTTTTTTTTTCTACTCTTGCATCCGAAAAAAAAATTCTGTTATCTTAAAATGGCCGGTATAAACTTTTCCCCGGGTTTGGGGGATTTCCATCGATATAGTCGTATAAGTCAATTCTCTTGTTTTGCTGGATTGGACTTTTGCCCCGGGGGGATCGTGCTGCGGGACCCCCCCCCCGACGGTGTAAACAATTTGGATTCAGACTGAAAAGGGGTTTGTACCTAAGTTAACGCGGTTGGATTTTGGGGTTAGAAATTTTCATTTTTTGTGTTTTGTGGTTGTTTTTGTTTATCTTGAGCTTTTCTTCAGATTTGTTTTGCAATATTAAGTAAATAATGAGTACCGAAGGTAGTGAAACATCGACAAAAAAAAGAAGTATTTGGAAGTTGGAGGAAGTTGCATTTTTTATCAATTTAATAAAGGAAAAACATATCTTAGGACTTATGGACGGAAAACGTTTAAGGATAAACGATATTTTTAAAACTTTAGTTGGCCCTATGAGTGAGGCGGGATTCAAAAGAGACGTGGCCCAGCTTGTGGTAAAATGGAAAAATTTAAAAGGTTGGTTTTAAAAATATTCATACAATATCAGTAGGCCCACGATATCATCTTAAAATTTTTTGCACTGCTAGGTATGTATACAGAAGACAAGGCCTTAAAAGCTACTACAATTTTATGTATCAAGGCTCTAGATATGTATATCATCAAGAATTTTTTTTTTGTCTTAACCGAAGACTAAACTATTGCACCATAGCATAGATGTAAATAACCTACATAATTTTATTTCCTAGTTTACTTTTTGGATTTTATTTTTATATACCTACAAGTTTTAGAAGCAAGAAATAAAAAACCAAAGTTTATAGAACCCATATAAAAAGTGATTTTACATTTTCAAAAACAAAAAGCTTTGCCAAAAATGTTATTAGAATATATTAAATGTCACTATTTTTTCAGCAGATTACTATAAATCTAAAAGACACAATGGAATTAGTGGGAATGACCCAAAGTATTGTGACTTTTATGAAGAGTTAGAAGGTATATTGGGATCCCGTCCTTCATCAAAGAATGAAGGCTTCGATTCTTTAGAGTTTGTGGACGTGAATGAGATGCCAGGTTAGTTCTTACATAACAAAAAAGCATGAAGCATATTTTACTGATAACATTATGTGGTACACTACAAACTTGCCATATAGATATTTACCTATTTTTTGTCCAGCAAATTTTGATAATTTCGACGGTCAAAAACAATTGAGTTTGGGTAGGTATTAAAGATCAAAAATTAAAAGAATTTTTTTTTTTAGTTAATGCGATAATAGATGAAAATGTGGTTATTGAAGAGATAAGCCTAAATGATTTGCAAGAGTCTGGAGCAGGTAACAGTAATTTATAGAGCTAGGTTTGTGGTTATGTTTTTAGCAAAAAAAACAAACATTGCAATCCTCACTTTGTTATATTAAAGAAATGCTCTTATAGTAGCACATTCAATAATCCTTATTTTTAACCATATTTTTTTTACATGTAATAAATACCCAGATAAATATCTACTAAGACTATCTCATATAAGAAAAGCATATCTCTTGTAGTGCTGGAGGTTTCAAAATGTGTTTTTTTTAATCTGAGATACCCCGTTTATATTTTCAATTTTTTAGCATCTCCTAATGAAGAGTCGGTGGCTGGCTCATCTACTAGCACACCAAAGACAAAGGAACAGAAAGGGGTAAAAGATTCAAAGAGAAAAAAAATTCTGGAAGAAATAAATAAGGAATTTAAAAAAGTTCTTGATGAACAAACAGAAAAAGATAGAGTATTTTTGAACAAGTTTTTGGAGAAACAAGAGGAAATCACAATGAGAAGTACCATGATCATGGTAGAAGCCATGAAAAAAATGTTTGGAAAACAAAAATCCTACAATAAGTCATCTGATAGTGATGATAGTTTCTAGTTTTTTTATAAACAAATACTATACTCTAAATGGCAAATACTCATTGCTAATTTTCACAAGAACAATAAAATCACTCTCATTGGTTGTGACCAATGGCAGCCATTTAGTCGAGTTGTTTTTGATTGTGAAAAGTTTCAAAATTGGGCATACAGAGTATAGCAGAAGATGCCTTAATTTTTTTCTCTTCGAGATTTCAATTTGTTTTGTTATTAGGTATCTAAAAATTTAGTTACCCATGAAGAAGATTTTGTGGTTGTTTTATGTTTCCTTTTGTTATTAATATATCTAAGTTTCTTTTTGTGATTATTATGTTTAAGTTGTTTTTGTGATTATTATGTTTAAGTTGTTTTTGTGATTATTAGCCTCTCCAAGCGATATTAGTTTTGATTCCGGTTGACAATTAAACAATACATTAAACTTCAACTGTCAACCGGTCAGTTGACAGTTCAAGTTTAATGCATTGTTTGTCAACCGGAATTAAAACCAATATAGCTTGGAGAGGCTATATGTTTAAGTAAATTTTGTATTAAGTTTAACTTTGTTAAGAGTGAAGGTATATTGCCTGTTATATTACCCATCAGAGCTCAGATAAGCACTTTGTAATGTGCTTGCAAAAGTGGTTCAAGCTTTTTAAGGGCTTGGAAAGCCCTATGCTCGAAGTTCTTTCTTATATATACTTCATAAAAGTACTTGGCAATCAAAGGAAAATGTAACACATAAAATCAGTAGACATGCTAAGTTCAATTCATTTTAAAGTTCTTTCAAAAAGTTACTGTAATTTTTCATTAAAGCACATTGAGCAACGACTTATGGCTTTAAGCAAGTTTACAAAGTGCTTTGCCCAGCTCTGTTACCCATTATTTTTAAGAGTTTTCCTTATAGTGCTGACTGAACTAAAATGTTTCTAAAATGCATTTATGTATTTTAAACAAACCATATTTTGTTATTTCTATTTTTTTTTATAAATAAATAAATATTTTCTTTGAAGCAACACTTCTGTTTCCTTAATAAATAAAACATAGCTAAATGAAGAATAACTTTTATTCCTAATACCAAATATTTTAATAAATAACCAATGTAATACATAGAAGCAATCAGGCAAAATATTCATTTAACAAAAAATTTAAAACATAATTTAAACTATTTTTTAATTTTAAATAATAATATATTATATAATTTATATATATAATAATAATTATTTATATAATAATTATATATAATACATATATATATATTAAATTTATAATATATATATATATATATATATATATATATATATATATATATATATATATATATATATATATATATATATATATATATATATATATATATATATATATATATATATATATATATATATATATATTAGGTATGTGGCCTAGATGACCCAGAGGAAATGTTTTTGCTAAATATTGTGCAAGAAATATACGAGTTACATATCCTGCATAATCATCCTTATTTCTATTTAATTGCTTTACTGGACTTTCATATAAAATCTTAGCTTCCTCTACAGCGTTTAGCCAGGTTTCGATAAAACCATCTTTTTGGGTTTCAATAATGTTATGCAATGTGCAGCATGTTGCTACAATTTCGGGCACAAAAGAGTGATGAACATCTACTCTTTTTAAGAGGCAGCGAAATCTTGCTTTTAGCCTTCCAAACGCTATTTCCACTACAACTCTGGCTGCATTTAAATAAACATTGAAAGAGTCTTCAGTTGGAGTTAGATGAACATTTGAAAATCCTTTCAACAGCCAAGGCAGGAGGGGGTAAGCCGGGTCCCCAATAATAACAAATGGCAAGTCACTTCCATCCAATTTCACTGAGCCCTAAAATTAATAAAAATATTCTACCTAGTGCTTAAATAAGTTTAATATACTTTCACATTTTATCTACAGAGAATGCACAAAATAGTCAAAATATACACTTACTTTGGGAAAAATATCTCCAATTCTTTTAAATAGATTTGAACTCTGCAAAACTGCAGCATCGTGAGTTGATCCAGGATTCTTTACACTGATATTAAGAAACCTATATTTATTATCTACTACTGCCTGCATCACCATGGATGGCCAGCCTTTTCGATTTAAAAAGTCTCTATATCCTTTGGAAGGAGGCAATATTGGAATGTGTGTTCCATCTATAGCACCCACAATGTTGGGTATATTGGATATCTTCCTAAACCCATCAGATATATCTATTGCTTGTAAATCATCAGGCATTCCAATATACTGAGGCAGTAGGGTTTTGTTGCAAGCTGTTACAAATTCATGTATAATTTTACAGACCGTTGACTTGTGAATTCCAAATTGATTTCCCACAACACGGTATTCGCAGCAGCTGGCTAAAAAATATAATGCTACTGCAACTTTTTTTTCCACAGAACAAATTTTTTTTCTTATATTCATTGGGTTTGGCAACGGTGTAAGTGCTGCTTTAAGCTCCTCACAAATCATATGAAATGTGGATTTTTTCATACGAAAATTTTCTAACCACTGTTCATCATCAAAAGTTTTTAAAACGATATTTTCCCACCAATCATCACTTCGAGCTTTAGAAGGGCCCCGAGATTTTTGGACCTTATTTCTTGTTCTTATACAGTACAATCTATAAAAATATAATTTTTAAAAATATATATTTAATGTTTAAACTTTTTACAAACCTTGACAGTTGCAGTCTTAGTTTGCGATTTCTTAAAAACTTCCAGATCATGATGGTTGCATTAGCATTGGTAACGTTACTTAAATGCCTTAGTATAGAACTGCACTGAAATGCTGCATACAATTTACTTCTTCCCATTATTAAAATAACCAAATAGAGTGCAGTAATTATAAAAAGTTGAAAGTGCAAATAACAAACTGATAAAACTAAACACAAATGGAATGGAGGTTAACTAACGGCTGAAGTTAGCCAAAAAAGATCATATGTTTTACGTCAAAATTTTATCGGATCAAAACGGGATTATTTTAAAGATTAAATTATTGTGGCATAAACGACTGTGGATTAAAATTTGGGATTAAAGGTTTTGGATCAGATGAAACCTATATCTGAATAACTTAACATACGTAAACACGTAAACATGTATAATAAATTAATCGGATCGCTTGAGAATACTTGTAAACTGGACTAATATACAACTGGAAAAATAATTCAAGCTTTCCAACTCACAACACACAACAATTCGCTATAAAATACTTTTTATCAAGCAAAAACAGTAACGTACGCCATATGCTTTTTCTTTTCTTTCACACCGTCTGCCATCTGTCAAGCGCGGAGCCAACTATGATAACACCAACTGCGCTGGCGCAAACAATAAAGATACATAGGGCCTGTTACAAGGTGTATTCAATAAGTTGGTTTAATATTTTAAAGCATAACTGCCATAAATCAGAGGATATCCGTAAAGCTCCAATTTGTGTTAAGAGTATTGTTGTCTATTTCCGCTATAAAGTTCATCCAAAAACCCGCAACACTAAAAATAAACGCAAGATAGTACTATAGCAATGTGATCCTTAAAAATATCTAGAATGGAAGTTCAATAGCTTTCCCCTACATATGTTTATACATAGAAATCTATAATAATCTGGATACCCCCTTGACCAATCGGCACTTAGGGCGAGAGAAGTACTACTATTAAGCTTTCTCTCATTAATCGCTATTTTCACGGCCCAGAGGTAAAAGGCTGCTTCTAGTAGGTATATGCTCGAAGGATAATATAAACGAGCTGGTACTAGGTAGGGACAACTGTTTTTCCAATAGGGATATATATTTACCAACACTGGTTTAAACCTAGCCACCATAAAGAAAGGAACCCAAGTTGAATGATCGAAATCAGATAATAGTTCTTTTCTTTGCCACTGGCAGCGTTAAGATTCGTTATTTACCGTATAACAACTACGAGTATGAGTACCAAAGAGGGTTTCGTGGCCGATTGAGTCCTTCCAAGCAAGCAAAGCTGTCAAAGTACTCTTAAATAGTACTTTAAGTACAAGTACCAAGTTTATGCTTTTTTTAAACGTACTTCAAGTACAAGTACTCGTTAAAATGTACTTGCTCTTCCAAGTAAATTCAGAAAGTACTTGACGTACTACCCAAGTATTTTACTTGAAGTAAAACAATAAAGTACTTAAAGTAAAACAAAGAAAGTACTTGAAGTAAACCAAAGTAACTGAAGTAAATAAAAGTACTGGAAGTAAAAGTATAGTTTTACTTGACTAGCATTTTGTTTCATAACATCTAGTTAAATTAGCCTAAAATGTTTATTAGCGCAAAAGAAAATGTTTACTTTGATAATTTAACGACTTACCTTAGCTGTAAAATCTGTTTTTGTGATATACCGGGTGTTGCTCCGCCGAGCGGGACATAGGGAATCCCATGTAAATTTTGAAGTAGTCAAATATTGGCTCCCCTAATTATTTTAGAAAAAAATGCTATTAGGATTTATTGAAGAGCACAATAAGTTCCACCCAAAATGAAAATTTAAGCATTTTTCAACCAACCAGTAAAGAGTAAACTGCTTAAATACTTCTGCAACGTAGTATCTCATTATGCACCCTGTACTCTAGAAATCAATAATAAAAACCCATATCGATTTATCAGTGACCATTTAGATCTTTAATTTATAATGTCATTGCCAAAACTGAACAATTTTATACGGGAATTTCAAAAAGAATCCTCGCATTTCATTTTAGTTTACAGCTAATTCCAACACATGTTACACAGTTACGCAAGACAATAAAACAAATTTGTCTACATTTAGAAATCAATTTATGACGAAAATATCAGGATTTAATCAAATGCTCAAATATTCCTCCATTAACTGCCAGACAATAACCCAAACGATTATAAAACTCATTTCTTACGTTGGCTAGTTGGTACATCGATATTCTGGCACATTCAGCGAAAATAGCATTCCTTAGCTGGTCTAAATTTTCATATTTTTTATTGGTATAAAGCTTAGTTTTTAAATGTCCCCATAGAAAAAAATCGTTTGGCGAAAGATCCGGAGACCTGGCTGGCCAAGATATTGCGTGGTTCGGGCCTATGATGTTATTAAATGCGTTATTCAAGTATTCGCGCACAGCTCTGGTACTGTGTTTCAAGCAGGTTTTTTGGAAATCTTTTTCCTGCGAAACTAAATAACAAAAAACTCAGTATAAATCAATCATAAAATATAAATTTTTAAACAATCTGTAATAGACAATTAAATAGCTCTTAAAGGTCACTACCGGGAAGAGACTGAACCTATACAACTAGTAACAATTTGGACTACCAATGGGCTCCGTCGTGCCCCCGCCCAGTTCTACTAGCCGGCATTCTCTCCCCCAAAACCTGAAAAGGTAAAAGAGGGAGTGCAAAGGATACATTTATGTATTATACGTAGTTTTAAGTTGTCTTGTAAATACATTTTGTAAAATGAATAAAGCATTATGAAATTGGAAATTGGAATTGGTACTGTGTGCTGGGCAGCCATCCATTTGATACCAAATCTCTTGATTTTCACGAGCAAGGTTGTTCAAAGCAGGCAAAATTTGTTCCTCTAAAAGTTCCAGAAAGTACTCCGCATTCAAATTTCGTTCAAGGAAAAATGGTCCAAGGATATGGTCGCCGAAAATTCCCGCCAAAACATTAATTTTTTGTGGATATTGAGTCCTTGTCTCAACAAATCGATTTTGGTTTTCGTTACTCCAGTATCGGCAATTTTGAATGTTGGGTTCGTTGTTCAATGTAAAAGTGCATTCGTCAGTAAAGCAAATATTTTGTAAAAAACCTGTCAGTGTTTGTCCTCTCCATCATCTCAAAGCATAATTCCTGCGTCGTATTTCGTCTCCGTCTCTTAATTCTTGGTGTCTTTCGTACTTGTAAGCGTGGTATTTACATCTTTTTAAAATTCGAGATATTGTGGTGTGGTCTTGTCCAGTAACGTCCTCCAGTTGTCTCGTGCTAATAATGTTTCCTTCGGCCTCCTTTACACCAAGTATCACGTCTAAATCCCTCTTGTTTTGTACAATTTGTCTCTGATTTTCACGTCGATTTTCTTCACATTTGCAATTATTGATTACTGTGCCTGTAGTTTTAAATTTTTTTATCGTCCGTTCTATTGTCGATTTACTTGGTATTGGCCTATTGGGAAAATAGGCTGCAAACATGTCCGCTACTCTTCGATAACTATTTCCCTGATAAAACCATTTTATAATAGTGATTTTTCTTGATTTTGTTCATTATTTAAAAATGATGTGACATTGATCTGACAACTTGAGAGTAAGAGGTTAAATAATTTTTCTGGTATTTTATTATAAACTTCTAATAATACAGGGCGCGTAAGAAGATAGGAGATTCGTAACTTATTTTAGCATTTATCTCTTAGCTGGCGGACTGAGAAGAGCTGAAATTTGTACACTATGTTCAACTTTTCGTGCTCTTTAAAAAATCCTTATAATATTTTCTTCTAAAATAATTAGGGGAGCCAATATTGGACCACTTCAAAATTTACATGGGATTCACTATGTCCCGCTCGACGGAGCAACACCCGGTATGTATTGAGATTTTTAGCAAAGTTATTTTTTTGAAAAATTTGTTTTGGGTTTGGAGGTCCAATATAATTTTTTAATTCGATCCGAATGCATTTTTTTTTTAAATTTGGAAACCTTATGACCTCCCAAAACTAGTGATTAACTCAATATTTTCTGCAGTTTTACCCTTTTAATAAATCTTTTTTTTTCTCTAACAACAAATGTATGTTAAACTAATGCACGTACCCTAAAGTCATAAACCTTTAAGAATTATAAGTATTATTTAAAACAAGTTGGTTCTGTATTTAAAAAAAATAAAGCTGGTAGAAAAGCTTGAAGAAAA
>JAHBCN010027219.1:0-10315 GCA_019359885.1 Listronotus oregonensis | reverse complement strand
CAAAAAAAAACTTTAAATTTTTAAAAACATAAAAACATAAGTTTAAAACATAAAAAACATAATTTTAAAAAAACATTGAAAAACATAAAAAAGTTTAATACATACATAGTTATAAGTCTAAAATTTAATAAAATAAATTACTTGAAATAAATATAATAAGTTATCTAAATATAATAAATTAACTAATTATTCTAATATCACAATCCTATTAAGGCATAACAACCGAAGGGGATTGAAACGAAAAAATAACCTATTTAAATAATTCTTTTTTTATTCTACTAAATTCTAGACTTATAAAAAATAAGCTAATATTGATAAATAAGTTGTTAAAAAAAAAGGACACCGAGACACTCAGTGCGGAACTTTTTCACCAATGGTCTTCTCTATAAGAACCTTTGATCAGGTCTAGCCCGCTGCGCTGACCTGCCTACCAATTTTCTAGTTCCATAATTCTAGTAGGAGTAAATTAATAAAACTCAATAAAAAAATCACTGAAATTTGTAGCTAATTTGTTGCTAATCAGTTCCTAAAATAAGGATTTTGTTGCTCAAGCCGATTTCAAAAAATCGAAATTACTGCTATATTGATATAAAAATACCAGGAATTTTTGATAAATCGTTAATTACCTGTCGACTCTGTATCACACGATTTTGTTGCTATAAATTAGCAATATCACAAAATTACAAATAGTTTTTTTTTTTTAAACATGCTACCTTGAACTTCATTTTTAAAACATTTAAACAACCTGTGATTTTTTTGGGCTGTACTCCAGGCTGTACGCGAAAGCACTCAAATTTCCCCTATAGTATCGGCAAAAAAAAATACCTTGCTAATATGCCCCCCTTTTTTTTCCAATTTTTCCCCGTTTGCCACATTGAACTCCATGTTTTATCATGTTATCAACGACTGTGATTTTGTTCCCGGGCAGGCAATCCAAAAGTTTCCTTTTGGCCCCAAACCCCAAAAAATAGTTTCCCGATGATACGCCGATTTGTTTTTTTTTTAAATTTTTTTCGTTACATGCTAAATTTGTTTTTTACCCCCGGGAGTTATCAACGGCAGTGAGGTTTTGGGGGAAGACTTATTTAGTCCTATAAAAAGCCAAAAAGTTTTTGATCCCCCCGATTTGTTTTTTTTTTTTAAATTTTTTTTCCCTTTACGTTGAATTTCACGTTGTTTTTAAAATTTTTTAACTTTTACTTTATTAGTCGCGGGGGATCTCCCAAAAAAGCTACAAATTTTATCTGTAAAACCCAAAAATGTCACCCCAATAAATTATAAAAAAATTTCCCCCGGCCTTTGAAATTTATTAGAATTCTAAATTAACCAGTTGGGTATCAATTTCCAAAAATTAAAATTTTCAACTTTTTTCCCACTTTTATCCAATAAATTAATTTTTGTGGGCTATACGCAGTTTTGAAAGGGTTTTAGAGCTGGTTCATTTTTGGATGCAATTTTTCCCAGCCGAAAAAGTTTTTTGGGGAAAAAATAGTTTTTTAAAAAAACTTTTTTTTTTGGGTTTCCCTTTTTCAAACAGAGACAAATCATCGTATTCACAGATAAAATGTAGGGCTTGAAAATAGCTATAAATTGCTTTTTGGTAGATGTTCCCGCCGTCCAACTAATAAAGTAGGTTATGAACAATTAAACAACATGAAGTTCAAGGTAGCATGTAACGGAAAAATAAAAAAAAATAAAACAAATCGGTGGATTATTAGAAACTATTTTGTTGCTGGTACTATAGGAGCAAATGAGTGCTTGACTGCCCAGCAACAAAATTACAGTTGTTGATAACATGGTGAAACATGAAGGTCAAGGTAGCATGTAACGGAAAAATTGAAAAAATCGGTGGATCATTAGCAAGTTTTTGTTGCTGATACTATAAGAGCAATTGAGTGTTTCTAGTACAGCAACAAAATCAAAACCGTTAATGATGTGGTGAAAAATGGTTCAAGGAGTATGTTATAAAAAAACAAAAATTGTGTGATACAGTCGACAGGTAATTAACGATTTATCAAAAATTCCTGCTATGTTTATATCAATATAGCAGTAACAAATTTTTGAAATCGGCGAGCAACAAAATCCTCAGTTTAGCAACTAATTAGCAACAAATAAGTTTCAAATTCCAGTGACTTGGATGTCGGGTTTCCTTTCTTTCCCGCACATCTGTTTGAATATTCTTCTGCTGAAACCAATGCAGACTTTAAAAATCAATGCTGGCACCAACTTTTTTCTTGCTCGCTGTAGGGGACCTGTCGCTCTTTCACCAAATTTTTACGGCTTCGCTCCAGGAAAAATCAAATTTTCTTCCTCCGCATTTCCAATAGAGCAATAAGGCTTCCAGAGCTGTCGCAATTCCAAAAGAATTAAATTTTAAATTACCAATTACTAGCATGTTTGTTAAGAATAATTAAAATAAAATTAAATATTTTAGCAATTACCTTATTTAAATTTTCCTATATTAAACACGATTTTAAAATATTTATACTAATACACATATGCGCACGTAACACTATTATCAAACTGCTTTCTCGTTCAAGTTCCATTAAAGGGCCCTAAAATAAAAATCTCTTTTTTCCTACCCAAACATCAATAGATTTTTTCGCAAAAAAAGTATAAAAACGGTGGCGCTAAACATCAATCGAAAATACTAAATCGGCGCGGAGGCGGCGTTCGCAGGATTCAAAGCGTCCCGCCGTGTTTCAAGATGCTTTTTCTGGCTGGCCGAAATTCCGGCAGTTTTTCCATAAAAATAGGTAATTGAATTTTTCGTAGTAATTCAATTATTTATTAGGCAACTGAATTATTTTCTAGACAATTCAATTACTTTATAAGTAATAGAATTACTTTTTAAGTAATTGAATTACTTGGAACTCGTGAAAATACATTACCAATTACGATTACATTATCCTTTGATAATCCAAATACAATTGCCTTTTCAGGAAAATAATTGAATTATACTGAGAAGTAATTGGATACGATTTTTCAATTACTTTAATTCAATTACCGACAGCTCTCAGTGCTTCCCTCATGTCTCCCTTTACAGTTCATCCAAAGGGGCCCTAACTTTCCACTTTGTCGTTCCTTATTCAACACTTAAGTATCAGACTGTAAAAACTTGCTTTTTGCATAGGCCGTTATTCCTTTCTTTTTACACTTCTAGAATTTTAACCGCGGTGCTAATAAACTTCACCCCAGAACACCCATATATTATGTTGATACCCAGAATTAAAGCCTTTATTGACATTCCTAAGATTTTTAAAAAATGGAATCTTATTGGGTATTAAAAAAAAATAGTTCCTATATGCACAGCCCCTTTTAGTGACAAAATTTTAAAAAATATTTTTATTTAGAACAATATTATATTATTAGATTTTTTTTAACCATTAGCCTTAGAAGAAACAAAAGAAAATGTAGGAGATATTTTAGTGGTGGACGCTCTCCCTCACTCATTACTTCTTAAGAACCATTCTTACTCTACACATCAAATTAAGCTTGTTTTCTTATCTAAAAGAACTTTTAATAAAGGGAGTAAAGCAATGCTTTATGCTTATAGTAAAAAAAGTGATTAACCTCTAAATCCGGAAATTTACATTTAATAACTCCAAACGCTATCATAAAGGGTAAAAAAGTGGCAACAACAAAATAGAATTATTAATAAACAGTGGCGGAGCTAGGATTTTCAAAATTTTTTATCCAAAAAGTGAGGCATTGGACCTACACCAGTTATATACCAGATGCTACTGGCCTCAAGGGGAACTCTTTGGTAAAGAAAATTTGCATTTTGGATGTTGCAAAAAAGTTTATTTTTTTTGGTGTCCCCCCAGAAAAAAATTGGACTGTTAAAGCAAATTCTCTCTTTGTATTTTTTTTGTAAATTGGATCAAATTTTATCTTCAAATCCCAAATTTTGCAAAAATATCTGCATTTTTCTTGAAATTAGAAAAATCAAAAATATTTTCATAAGAATATTATTCGGAAAAAAAATCCACTGGCTATGGTTTTTAGAAAAACTTAGACAATTTGGCTTGTAGTACAGTGGATAGGGAGAAAAAAGCTGTTTGAACTTTGGATTTTTTTGTACAATTTCAATTTTTATGAAAATTTGGAATTAGGTTGCTTTTACCCTCTAGATCAAAGTTTATATATGCTTAGGGTGTGCTTTTTATTTTTAGGGGGTAAAAACCACCCCTTATACTAAAAAATTAAAAAACCATAAAAATAAACCTTATGCAAATTAAAATCATAGCTAAATATGTAAAATTAATCTATTTTTATGTTGTGAGTTATACCTAACATTATATTTTAACGTTTCAACCCTTAAAAATCACCCTTAATAACGAAATTAAAAAAAAAAAAATTTCATTTTAAAATTATTAATAACGCTTTTATTATAGATTTTTTTTTAACAGTTTACGGTATAATAAATATTTATCTACTATAACTCAACCCTTAAATAACCACCCCTTATAAGATTTACAAAAAAAAAATTGACAAATTAAAACGATTTGATGACAAATAATTATAGTCCCGGAAATGAAGCTAAAAAATTGCAAAACCTCGCAATTTTTGTGTCCTGCATCGATTTGTATAAAATTTTGAAATTAGGCGCTACTAACCCTCTACTTTAAATTCTATTTCATGGCGATGTGCGCTGTTTGTTTAAACTAATTGTCAAAACTTATGGAATAACATTTTAAACCTTAAGACGGGTAAAATTTGGTTTGGATTAGTTGATTAATGATTGTTTTATGCTTTAGAATACACTTTTAAAATATTTCAGCCCTTAAAAATCAATCCTTGTTAGAGCTTAAATAAAAAAAAATATTTACCCTAAAAAAATTAATAATTTACCATAGGTAGATTTAATTTTAGAATGCTGTTGCTTAAAATATGTACTAATTTCATTTCGCAACTTTTCGACCCTTATAGCTTTATTAAAAAAAAAAAAAAGATTTATCCCCAAAAAATTAATAGCTTGACAGATTTAATAATTAAAAATATTACTGCCTGAAATATTACCAATTTCATTCATCTGCAAATTTTCAATCCTTAAAAACCACAACATAGCAATTCTTATAAACCAATATAATAGATATAAATAGGAAAAGAAAGTAGAATTACATACAAAAATTATACCGGTTAAAGTATAAAGTATACGGGTTTTATAGAATATTATGCCCTGAGTGGGCTATTCGACTTTCTCGAAAAAAAAGTTGATTGGTCTTTTAAACATAGCTCCTTTAGTTTTAATGATAGAAAATTTGTTTAATAATAATTTTGTAGGTTTTTTAAGAGCTACAAGGTTATGTAAATTAAATCCTTTTTAATCCCTTAGTTTTAAAATGGGATGAGTTTAAAGGGCTTAAATAAGGTGGTGTTCGCTCGTAAATAGAGGCTTTAAACGGCCATATCTGGCCAAATATTTATTGTACAGAAAAATATATGCAATGAAAAGTCTTTGTTATCAAAAAAGCTATAATTTGATACCCTTGCATTTTTTTCATATCTCCAGTATTGTTGGAGTTATTTTGAAGAAATGGCTATTTTTACGAATTGCTCCAATTTTTCTAAAATTAAGCATTTTAATTTGGTTAAACTTCTAGAATGTATTAATAATACATATATAAAAAGAATCGCAGAAGGGTAAAGATCTATTTTAATTAAGAGGGGAATTAGGGGGTTGTTTTTAATTATCTTTTCGTAGAAAAAAGTAGAGACTGACCTTATTTTTATTATAACTTGCTCAATTTTCATGCTAAAAACTCTTTTTTTGTTTTTAAAAGAAAGGTCTTATTATATACTTTAAAAAAGACCCTATATGTTTTCCTTGAAAAATGCAAACTTTTCCCGTTATTTGACTTTAAATCTTTCAAATTTAACATTTGACGAACAAAAGCTAACCATTAACAAGCCGTAGCTCGGTCTGTATTGGTTGTAGAGAAATTATAAAATAACATTTTTTTCTGGTTTTTTTATAAGCTACAATTTTGCTCTCTTCAGTTTTTTTGATAAAATGCATATTTTTGGAGTTATTCGTGGAAACCCCGTTAAAAACGTCGATTTTTTCGTCGAAAAACTTTTACTTTCAATCGCGAATAACTCGAAAAATATTTACGAAAAAAATGTATGGAACATTTTTTACTTAAAATTACTTTCTTTATCGATTTCTGTAGTTAAAATGTGATAAAAAATTTCCACCCCCAAGATGGGGTGGCAACCAGCCCCAGGATAAAAGCACACCTCGGCATGATATAAACTTTGATCTTTGGGATATAGCCTACCCTCTGTGAAAATTTCAGGTAAATCCATACAGGACAAAAAAATTCCTAGCCAAAATGCCTTATCTCCTGTGCTATTGCTTTTAAAACTTAGATTATTTTCTGAGTGCTGCTTTTGCAAAAAAAAACACTGGATTTAGCACTGACCTTCAGTCAAGTGCTAAATCCCGGCTTAATATCTCAATGTGTAACCTTTGGTGGCTTTTACTGTAAAGTAAAATACATACATAGATACATAAAAGTAATATTTTTTTATGCAACTAATATTAAAACAAATAAATAAAAACTTCAAAAGGTTTAAAGCTAAACAATTTATTAATTTTTTAAAAAACGTTGTTTACAACATACATTATTCATGTACAAAACTCACAGATTAGAAGTCCTTGTAGTTGCCCTAGACACAAACCTGCATAATAAAATGTTTTCTTTATAAGTTCTAGTAAGTAATGTCAGTACCTAAACTGAAAAAGTAATGACAGTTGAAGTGAAAAGGGGAACTTGATGTAACAGGTTTACATGAAATTTTGTGTAAAAATGATAAATAAAAACTAAAGTAATTCTAAACTACAGTAGTGAAACTTGTAAAATACAAAACTAGTCAGAAGAGACAATGCTTAATTTAGATTAGATAGGCACATTACGAAAGAAAAATACCCAAATATAAGAAAAATCATGATTATAAAATTAGAAAATATTGATACAAAAGCTAATTAATAAATATGTTAAGTACAATAATGCACACACACATCAATTCGTACATCATTTTACCAAAGAGGTCCTGAAGAAAAACCACCTGGAGGAACTTTAGTACGACTAGATGGTGCTGCTGATGCTGATTCAGTCACAGGAGCACTTTTCTGAGGTGGTTGGCTAGATTTCACTGGGCTAGACACATTGGCACTACTGCTGGTCCCTTCAAGAATGGAGGAAGCATTACGGCCCATGTCTTTTCTTACTGGTGGTTCTGGAGCTCCAAAAATATCAGTGTGACCACCACCAGGTGGTCTTAACACTCTACTGGAATTTTTCTCACCCATAAGACCACTCTGAATGTTTGTGGAAGTCATATTCAGTCTAAAAATAAACAATTAATTACTGAAAGTCACAGGCTTGGACAAAACTGTTCTAAATGTAGATGGATCTAAAACAATTTTAAACAATGTAACATCTCTTTTCTCTTTAATCCTTTATAATCCGGTTAATACTGGTTTAGGCAGAATTAACCGGTGACTAAGGAAACGCATTGAGATCATGCAAAAAATTATAACGGTGTTAGTAAATAGGACATCCCCGGAATATAAATAAGAATTTAATGAACCACAACTTTAGAATAATATTCTAATTTTAGACATACCTTTAATAATTAAGTAGAACTATTATATTTTCAGCTGTGTGAATTGCAACTGCTAACTGCTTGGGCGTGTGTAACGGAAATAATTTCAAAATAAACAAAAAACACTTGTCACTTATTTTGGCATCGATCCACGTGACTCATGAAATTATAAATTACTACTGTCATCTGTGGGTATAATCTTCAACTAACTGTAACTGCCTATTGTTACGTTAGTCGGGATCTACACAATCTACGCAAAGTCCCAAGTTAAATTTAGAGGAAAATTTCAACGGGCATATTTTTGCTAAAGACAGCTTGGTCGTTAAAGTGAGAAAGAAAAGTTAAATACCAATCCTTCTTTCTCTCCTGTACAATTGTTCACACGGCCAAGCAACAAGGCTGTCTCTATAGGTGTATCCTCAAAGGCGCGAGAAATCGGGTTTTTTTACTCCTGAAGACCAAAAGATAATTCGCTCCGCCACATAAAAGTCACCCGATTAACGACGGAGCCCTAGAAAGCTCTGCCTGGAAAGGGGAGTACTGACAGATTGGACCTGAGGAGACCAGAGCCAAAAACAAAGAATGAGACATTTTCCGCTTCGTGAAAGTTTTTCAGGATCAAACGGAAAGGAGAATTTTTATAATTAAACTGCACATTTGTGGAAAATTTTAAATTTTGCGAATTTTACTTATTTATTTCAGTCAACATATGCAAATTTACGAAGCAGTGTTTGATTGTTTCATTTTCATTTGTGGGTTACCTATTCGAAGTGCTGTGAATAAGAATATTTCCACGAAAATGGAAATTTTTGAAAATTTCCGAAGGTGTCTCAGAAATATTGGAAATTGTGGTAATATTGGAAAAAAATAATCACGCTTTTTAAACCATCTACAATATAGATTGTTGTATCAAACGATGGTAATTGTCTCGAAAGTTGCCTCCTCTCCGATTTTGACCAAATTTGATATACGGGAGTTTTTTGGGGCGCTGATTACGAATCTGCGAATTTTTTTTTCGGTAACGTTTCGTTTTCGAGATATTCATCATCAAAGTTGAAAATCAAACTAACCTTATTTACACTATTCCTCCTTCTTTTTGCACAGGATTCCTAATATTTACACTAAATTGGTACACAATATTTTACCAACAACTTTTAAAAACTTGTTTTTATATTTATTTTACACCTTTTTTCCAAATGCAAACCTCCACTTTCACACGCCGCAACGTGGCGACAACCACGTATACACTAGGAATTTCGTCAACAAATATGGCTGCTGCATTTTAACTTGAAGGTTCGCAATTTAATGGAAAAAAGGTGTAAAATAAATAAAAAAGGTAATTGTCTCGAAAGTTGCCTCCTCTCCGATTTTGACCAAATTTGGTAAACGCGGGGTTTTTTGGGGCGCTGATTACGAATCTGAAAAAAATATTTTTCGGCAACGTTTCGTTTTCGAGATATTCATCATCAAAGTTGAAAATCAAACTAACCTTATTTTCACTATATCCCAGAATACTGATCCATACAGGTATTCTGGGACTATATTCCCCCTTCTTTTTGTACACAATTCTTGATTTTTATATAAAGTAGCACACAATATTTTATAAACACCCTTTAAAACCTTATATTTTTATTTATTTTACACCTTTTTTCCATTAAATTGCGAAGCTTTACTTTCAAGCGGGGCGGCCATGATTCCCTAGTGTATACATGGTTGCGGCCACGATCCGACGTGTGAAAGTGGAGGTTTGCAATTAAATGAAAAAAAGGTGTAAAATAGATATAAAAACAAGTTTTTAAAAGGTGTTTTTAAAATATTATGTGCCAATTTAGTGTAAAAATCAAGAATTCTGTGCAAAAAGAAGGAGGAATAGTGTAAATAAGGTTAGTTTGATTTTCAACTTTGATGATGAATATCTCGAAAACGAAACGTTGCCGAAAAAATATTTTTTCAGATTCATAATCAGAGCCCCAAAAAACCCCCGTATACCAAATTTGGTCAAAATCGGAGAGGAGGCACCTTTCGAGACAATTACCATAAAAAAACAAGGTTTTAAAAGGTGGTTATAAAATATTGTTTGCCACTTTAGTGTAAAAATCAAGAATTGTGTACAAAAACAAGGGGGAATATAGTGTAAATAAGGTTAGTCGATTTTCTTATTGAAAATCAAACTAACCTTGTCTACACTATATTCCCCCTTGATGATGAATATCTCGAAAACGAAACGTTGCGAAAATTTTTTTTTACAAATTTGTAATCAGCGCCCCAAAAAACCCCGTATACCGAATTTGGTCAAAATCGGAGAGGAGGCAACTTTCGAGACAATTATTACCTAAACGATACTTAATTACTTCTTTTATGATTTGATGAATGATGAAACACTCAATGCTGAGCATTGTGCCGCATGATGCGCTCTTGTGTCATAATTAAAAAACACCCTATAATGCCACTAGTGGGAAGTTATATTTTAAAAGGTTGGCAACATTGAATAAAATTGACAGTTAATTAATAAACATTCGTTTTGTTGTAATTGTTGTTTTTTTGGTCTACGTCTGGAAAAACCAATCGAGCTCAATGTTTTCCTTATTTGACTAACCGTTCCAGGAAAATAATTATCAATTATGGTTCTTGAATCAAACTCACCTGTTCATACATTATGGAATACAGATTGTAAGTGAAAATTTTAAGCATATATTTGCAA
>JAHBCN010027218.1:0-10309 GCA_019359885.1 Listronotus oregonensis | reverse complement strand
AAAATTTTTAACATAATTGTTTATATTTTCTTTGTGCAACTGGTGATAAAATAAACTATTCGAATCAAGTTTTGAAAAGTTTTACGCCGGTCAGTTTTTAAAAATGCTACTTTTTTATCAAAATTACAATAAAATAAATTTTTAACACTTTTCCACAATTTTAATTTTTTAAGTTTTATTCACAAAAACTCGACATGTTTCGCAACACTGTTGCTCTTAAAAAATAAAAATTGTGCAAGTGCTGAAAATTAATTTTTCCTTATTTTCACATAAAAGTGACATTTTTAAAAAGCGACAGGCATATTAAAACGTTTTACTCTTCAGCACAAGTGTTGAAAAGTAAAACTTTTCAAAACTAGTTGCGAAATAGTTATTTATATTACAAGATGCGAAAGTTTACTTTTTGGTGTGAGGTGGTTTTTAAATGGCCGAGGCGAAGCCGAGGCTATTTAAAACCTCCGAACACTTGAAAGGCCTTTCGCATCGTGTAATGTATTATATTTTTTCTGCTACTTTCTATGTATCGCATAATTTAATAATCATTAACATCATGTTTTAATAGAAATATCAGAGATTTTGAAATTTTACCTGTTAAAAATTAATCCATAGCAACACATTTATTGTTGACATTGTCTGTCATCAGCACTTGTCAGATTTTGAATTATTGTTAATTTAGTATAAATCCATTCCCATTTTAAAATGTTAAATGAATATGAAAATGGCATCCAAAAGGCAGCTGACCTTGCGTGTGCCTCACTTCTGCCAGACAAATCTAAAGAGAGGTACCATCAAACATATAAATCGTTTTCTGAATGGCTTGCTACAAAAAATGTGGGGCGGATTGACGAGAATGTGATGTTGGCGTATTTTCAAGAAAAATCCGAGTCTTTATCACCACCAACCCTCTGGTCTGTATATTCCATGCTCAAGTTAACAATTTCCGTAAACAAAAATCAAGATATTTCGGAGTTCAAGAAACTAGTTGCTTTTATTAAAAGGGAAAACGATGGTTATGGGGCAAAAAAGTCAAAAATTTTTAAAAAAGAAGAAATCATAAAGTTTTTACTTTACGCGCCTGATCAAAGTTACTTTAGCAATGAAAGTAATAGCCATTATGGGAGTGACTGGGGCATGCCGGACAGACGAAATATACATAATGAAGCTAAGTGATGTAGAAATAAGAAATGACGTGGCTATAGTAAAAATAGTGGAGTCTAAAAATAAAGTTAAAAGAAACTTTGTAGTAACCAACGATAAGGCCAGTTCCTTATGTCAGTTTTTCTACAGGAATATATTAAGCTGAGACCAAGGAATGCTCTAGATGAGCGTTTATTGTATCGTTATGAAAGAGGTAAATGTGTTAATCAAGTAATTAAAAGCACACTATTTCAAATGTACCTAAAGAAATTGCGAAGTTTTTGAAGCTTGAAGACATCACTAGATACACTGGCCATTCTTTTAGAAGAACGTCAACTACGTTCCTTGCCAATGCTTCGGATGTCGATATTTTGACTTAAAAAGGCATGGAGGTTGAAGTCTTCTTCTGTTGTGGAGGGATATATTCTGAATCCTATAGTAATAAGGTGGAAATTTCAAAGAAGATTTTACACGAAATTCCTACCAATATTTCCTCTAATGAAGTAACAGTGAAAAATATGAATATTAACGTAGTTAAAGGTGATAACGATACCCCAACAACAAATTTGAAAACTGTTAATTCAAGTATTATTCCTCCAATTTCTTTTGCTAATTGCTCAAATTGCGCACTTTTAATGTTAATACCTAACCTAGTTTTTTAAAATATTTTGTCATAAATTAGTTACTTTTTATAAATAAATCCTAATATTTCCCACAAGCATATTTTCTTTTTTTACTCTTACTTTTTTGTCCAGGCGCTGAAAATATTACTTTCGTAGCTAGCAACGCTTAGCAACCAGGTAACACGAAGGTTCTCTTTCGTTATCATTCGCGTTGCTAGGACCACAAAGTTTTCTTATTTATACAGTAGTAGAAAAAGTCCATTTCATCACCAGATGCACAAAGACAATATGAACAAATATAAAGGGTGTCCATTTAATACTCCGGTCTTCTATTGCAGGTTTATCGTTAATTTAATGAAAATGTTGATTCACGTTATGTTAATGATGATAAAGAAACTACTTTCTAAAAATAATTTGACTTATACAGGGGTGTCCCATAAAAGCGTGGCACATAATAATTATTTTTTTCAAATGGAATGACCTACTTTTTTTGGAATTAGTGCACTATCGAATGGTTTGTTCAACCCTAAAATATTTTTGCTCTAAAATGACGTTGCCAGCTAAACGAATTTTTAATAATTTTTTTAGCCGAAATCACTACTTTACTTAAAGTTTAATTCCTCCGTCATTTTTTATTTAATTTTACTGAAAGTTTGCAAAACTTTAAACTGGGATCACTTCATCTTATAAGAGTGCAACTTTGTGAGTTCCGTATACATAGTGTACAAAATTTATATTTAAATATCAATATTTTCAATTTTGTTTTACGCCATTTTTTTAAATGGAACGCCCTGTATCTAGTAGTATGTATCGATAGAGTATTCATTTACCTTTAAAATGATACCAACATGTAAACCTTTATCTTCCCCAGTTTTTTTTAAATTGCAGTTAAACAAAAAATTAGCCTTTTTTTCCCTTAAAAAATAAAAATTTAAAAAGGTATTGTGATTAGTTGGCCATTATTTTTTTGTTTTGTCTTCAATTGAGTAAGTGGGTGTCAGTTTTGACGTTTACGAAGTAATTATTAAGTTGTTTAACAATCAACAATAATAAAAAATAGTAATTTCTTAAACAAAATGAAATACTCTAACAGAGAATTAGTTAATATGATTTACGTTATTGGTGAATGTTTTGAGAACTGTTTGTTGGCTTCACGAGTATATGCACAAAAATACCCAAACAACAGACATCCTGATGAAAGAATGCTACAGGCACTAAAAGAAAGATTCGATCGTACTGGAAGCATAGCTTACGAAAAAAAAACCAGAACAAAAAGAGATTTAAATGAAGAAAACCAATTGGCAATTAGCCTTTCAGTTGTAGAGAATCCAGAAATTAGCTTAAGAGAGTAAGTATAAATTTAGAATTTAAAAAATCGTCTGTGGAAAATTCCTTCAGCAAAACAAGTTCTACCCCTATCATATTCAAATGTATCAAGAACTAACTGAAAACGATTATGAAAAACGATTTTTTTTTTTGATGGGCACAACAACAAGTAGCAAGAAACGAGAACTTTTCTAAATTTGTTTTATTTACAGACGAATGTACATTTCATAGAAATGTTTTTGTAAACAGGCATAATTTTCATTTTACGACCCCAAAAAATCCCCATAAAGTGCATGTTAGTAATTATCAACACAAATGGAGTATCAATGTTTGGAGTGGAGTGGTGCATGACTTTGTGGTTGGTCCGTATTTTTTTGAAAATATTTAACCGGAGAAGTTTTCTTAAATTTCCTAAAAAACGATTTTCCACGCTTAAAAGAACATCTTTCCGACTTTGTATAAGAGCATATGTGGCTTTAACTGGATGGTGCGCCAGCTCACTTCAGCGCAAACGTTAGGGAACATATCTCGGAACAATTTCCAGAGAAGTGGATTGGGAAAGGGAAGGTTCGTTATAGTACTTCATAGTAACTGGCCTTTGTTATTAAATTTTTACTTCTAGGCCCCACTGCATGGCCACCCAGATCGCCGGACTTAACCCCTAATGGATTTTTGTGTGGGGAACCGTTAAATCTGACGTGTATCGTTTTGAAGCCACAACTAGAGAAAATATTATAAAACGTATATAACAGTCGTTCAGGCGTATTACCCCTGCTATGTTTTAAAAAGTTGGATCATCCCTTTCACATAGGTTTAATCTGTGTTTGCAGCAAAATGGTAGACATTTTGAGCAGTTGTTGCGTTAAGGATCTGTTTTTTATTTAAAATTATTAGTTTCTTTTCTTACAAAGTTTGTTAATTTTTGTATCTTAAAATTTAATTTAAAAAAATTCGAATTAGTTTTTTTGATGTTGAGCAACTTAATATTATTTAGTAAACGTCAAAACTGACACCCACTTACTCAATTGAAGCCAAAACAAAAAAATCATGGCCAACTAATCACAATACCTTTTTAAATTTTTAATTTAAAGGGAAAACGGCTAATTTTTTGTTTAACTGCAATTTTAAAAAAACTGGGAAAGATAAAAAGGGTTTTCATGTTGGTATCATTTTAAAGGAAAATGAATACTCTATCGATACATACTACTAGATACAGGGCGTTCCATTTAAAAATGGCGTAAAAAAAAATTGAAAATATTGATATTTAAATATAAATTTTGTACACTCTGTATATGGAACACACAAAGTTGCACTCTTATAAAATGAAGTGATCCCAGTTTAAAGCTTTTACAAACTTTCAGTAAAATTAAGTAAAACATTATGGAGGAATTAAACTTTAAGTAAAGTAGTGATTTCGGCAAAAAAATTATTAAAAATTTAGTAGCTTGGCAACGTCGCATTTTAGAGCAAAAATATTTTAGGGTTGAACAAAGCATTCGATAGTGCACTAATTCCATTAAAAAAAAGTAGGTCATTCCATTTGAAAAAAAATAATTATTATGTGCCACGCTTTTTTGGGACACCCTGTATAAGTCAAATTATTTTTAGAAAGTAGTTTCTTTATCATCATTAACATAACGTGAATCAAAATTTTCATTAAATTAACTATAAAGCTGCAATAGAAGACCGGAGTATTAAATGGACACCCTGTATAATAAAATACAGACATTGCAATTTAAGCAGCTTCCTTTACATCACTAGTGACATCCAAAGCAGATTTCGAGATTTTTTGGTCTAAAAATTGTCAAAACTTTTTGACACTAACTCTATCACTTAAGACGCCGCTATTAAACAACGCTTAGCAACCGAACTAAATACAGAGGTCGAAAAACTATTAGATCGATTTTTTTATTTTCAACAGTTTAATTTAAATTTAGAAAAAATCCAAGGAAGTTTAAAGGTGTATGGAAGCCCAATACTGTAGAACAAAATTGTCCAGACGTGCAGGGCAGCAGGAATCGGGGGATTGGCCCCGCGGAGGTTGCGCAATGAATAGTAGATCAGAGCCGGACTTCCATAATTCTTTGTTACTATCTATAAAGTTGACATCATCAAATGTCACATTCAAGCATTCTCTGTTTTTTTTTTTATTTTTTGCACAAAATTGTTGGTTAGTAAACGATACTTCCATAGAATATTTAAAATTATTGTGTTATATTGGATTTTATATCATCTGATATAATATGGAAAGAATAGATGGCGCCACTTTACAGCCTTCTATTTAAATGGTCGATATTTTTGGGAGTTTTATATTTTTACCAAAAGTCTTAGTAAATAAATAAAACACGATTTTTTAAAAAAAATTTCAAACTCTTTATGATAGTTTCATGTACTTATCACCAATTTTGTGATTAAAGAAGTGCAATATAGTGTAAATGAGTTTAATCTTATCCTAAGATTGTGGTTGTACATTAAAAAGTGAAAAATTTTTATAATTGCTTTTTAGGCATGTACTTTTCACTAATAACAAACATTCATGACACAGAATAACAGTGGTTAATAATGTTTAGTAACCTTTGGACCTAGGTATCCATTGTAACAGTAGCCGTTAAATATTATGTGTTTACAGTATGTCGAGCTTAAAAAGTTGATAATGTTAAGAAACCAAAAATCTAATTTCTTTTTAAACAAATACAGAAAAAGCAAAAAAAAAACTTTAACATAAAATTGTACTTTCTTTTTTTAATTAGAGGGACCCCTTAATTAAAATTTGTTGGGGTCCCAGAATTTTAAAATTTGATCCTTACAAGAATGTACTAAATTATTAAATGATATAAAAAAACCTAAATGTAAACTTTTTTTTTTTAATAATCCACAGAAATACACAAACATTGGGAAATCATCTAAAAATATTTAAGATTGCCTTACTTTTCTCACTGCATTTCCTATGAAATTTTCATTTTCTATTATTCATAATGATATATTATTTTTTATTCGGTTACCTAACGTTACGCTTATAAGAAGCCCTTTTTAAAAATAAGAAAATAACCTAAAGTAAAAAATGGGTATGTTACCTTAGATTTGCAAGAAAAAACCATAAAACCCCTGTCATTTTGTTACGATATTATAAGTAAAAAAAAATAAACACAAAATTATAGTACAATTTAATAAACATAACACTAAAATAAAAGGTTTTTTTTAAACCAAAATTTTTGCAACCAAAAATATAATACAAAAGCAAAAATCGAAACTAATCGGTCTAAAAAGTTTTAAAGTTTTTAACTACACACTGATTTATCAGTGTGTAAGTAGGAACACATAAAATTATTTCGTGGAATTTCGTTATTGCGCAAAATCCGGGGCCCCGGGGAGTTATTTTCATACTGGGTGGGTTTTTTTTTTCGAATTTATGGGCTTCCATACACCTTTAAACTTCCTTGATGTTATCGCGAAACGTAAAAAGTAAGTACCTTTGGGTTCGCAAATACTGACTGAAAAGTTTGGTTTTGAAAAATCTCAAATAGATGATATTATCAGGAATAAAGCTAAACTTATTCGAATGTTGGAAGAAGGTGTTAATTTAGAACAAAAGAGGAAATTTCAGAAGTCGGGAGGATTGGCAGCAGATCAAGTCGTCTACAATTGGTTCTACAAAGCAAGAGGTTTTTCATATCTAGACCCAATTAAAAAAAAAATTTTAACAGCAAGCAATTTAAAAGTGGAACATTTTGTAGCCTCGAATGGTTGAACAACTGTTACCTGGCAATACTTACCACCCTTCTATAGAGGCCAATTATTCCCAATTGTATGGTGGCCGTTATAGACAAGTTTTACTATAGTACAATTGGTAGTAGGTATAGTATTTCAAACGTCTAAAAGACTTATTATTATTATTTGATAAATATTATTTTACCTAATATTTTTAAATTGTTCGATCTACGGCCTACAGATTTTAAATTTTAGAAATTTTCTTCATTGTTAGTTGCATTTGCTAAGTAAAATTAACTTTAAAATGTTTTTTTTTCATTGGTAATGTTTAAGTTTAATATATTATTAAATAGGTTTAAATTGACTTGCTAGTTGCAAATTTAATATTTTTTATGCTCTATTGATATTTTGCAAAAAAAATTATCATTTTCTGTAAATTGAATATGATGAATTTTTGGGTAAGTTTAAATACTTAATAGTTAAATTAATCTTGTTATCTTTAAAATTAATATAATGCTGTGTTATGCAACGAATTTCTATTATCATGATTAATGATTTGTCAATTTGAGTAGATTAAAGCTTTATTTTTGAATGTTTGTAATCTTTTTTGACATTTTTGGACTTTATTTTGAGTTTTTAAATAGAAAAATTGCAAAACCGCATTAAATTTATTCTTTCAGTTTTATAAATTGTAAATTAAGATTTGTTTTAATAAAGGATTTTTTTACAGCATTTTTTTGACATTTTTTTTAAAAAATTTTTTTTTACATCTATAAAGGGAACCGGAAAAAAAAATTTTTTTGAACCACCTGTAAATTAAAAACGAATATACGAACATCACAACTACATATGAAAAAAATATGTTTTACTCAGAAATTTAAAGTTTAATTTACTTCCAAAATTACAATATAACAAATACAATATTGCCTTACGTTTTAAAGTTAAATACGTATGTATTCTGTTTATTTTTTAATTTATTTTATCCTAAGATTTTTTTAAAAAAAACCTTTGATTGGCAAAAATGTTTTTGGTTCTCAGCCGAAACTTTTTTACCAATTTCTTTCCACCCCTTACCAATAGGAGATTAACTAAAAACCATGAAAAAAAATAAAAAAAAAAAATTATTTTATTTTCCATAATAATATGATTATTTAAATTTACTAGAATAGCTTAAGATTGATGATAATAATAGGTTTATTTCTTTTGGCAGGATGTATAGCGGAAACAGTAATAGTAATAACTTTTATAAAATGCCTATATATGCGTATTTAATAGAAATTTTAAATATGTACCTCTGATTTCGGCATGCTTATCTTGCAGCTGACAAGTTAGATAAAAGAAGGGAACTGTTATAATTGTCCACTTTTTGTATTCAGTTTTAGGGTGACATTAGATACAATAATTGAAAGAGGGTTTGTTGTGACGGATTCAGTACTGTATCTCATGTATGATATTGTATTTTTCCAAATAATTTAAGGGGAGAAATAGGTGTAGAAGCTTGTAATTTTTTTTCATAACTCGATTGTAGAACTATTCAAAAATATTCTCTGAAAATACCAAAAGAAAATTTCATGCCGTTAGAGAGATATAAAAGCGTTTGAATGAGTGTCCCTCGGTCGAACGGTCCGAGCGCGTGGCTTCGAGCACGGAGCGGCCGAGCAGTTATGATAGTCAGCACGTTAGCAGATGTCCTTTTCTTTTTTTTACAGTAGAGACCTTGTATAAAAATTTTAAAAAGTATTAGTGACCCTGTGATGAAGTTTTAAAATCAGTTTCAAACCGATTTTCTTTGCATGCGTTTAGTTTATACATAATAAACGAGTCTTTCTCGAAACTAATTTTTTCGAATTTGCGTAACCTCCAGCTCCTACAGTTTTAATCAATTGTTATTAAACCTAGCACATAGTTTCTTTATATAAATACGCTCTATATATACCTTAATCCTACACAATATCTTTATTTTTACTTTTTTTGTTGCAAAGGAATGTACAAAAATAGAGTAAAAAATCATACTAAATTTTTAAATTTTTCAAAAACGTACTAATTTTCAGGTTTTATTTAAAGAGTAAGATATACATAGGAGTCACACTTATGCAAAAATTTTTTTTTTATTTTAGATAAAAATTGTGACCTCCAAAAATTACGCAAATTACCAAAAAATTAACCACACTCATAGGGCGGCATTCCGTTATTTTTTGAGAAAAAAGTTTAAAAAATTCAGTATAGATAGTTAAATTATAAATATAATAATCCCAAAATTTAAATAAAATATATTTATTTCTTATGTGTTAAAATATTAAAAATCACTAAAAATACGCCACCCTACACCTATTTCCCTTCTTAATAATTTAGTAGTAATTACTAGTAATGGAAAATTTCCAAAATTTATGTTTAAATATTTCCGGAAAAATATTATAAAACTTTAAAAATATATGAGGAAATTAAAAATATAAAATAAAAGCTACAAAACTAAAAAAATAATATTTATTAAAAATTTTTCATAGGTAAAACCAAAAAGGTCAGATTTGCCGATTAAGATTGAAAAAAAGACCTTTCCCCTTTATCCGATAGAAATTGATTTTTACATTTCAAATGGTTTATTTATTAATGAAATTGTCAACCAAAAGTTAAACCGCAAAGATCAAAAATAAATAAAAAAAACACTACTACAAAACACAAGGAGCCACCTAGGACCCCTTTTTTATTATTTATATTTAAAAATATTCGGAATCTTCTCCAAGCCAAATTCCTTCTGTACGCGGATGATCTAAAAATATTTCGACAAATTACCGCAATTGGGACTGCCACGGGCTCCAAGAGGACCTAGACAGACTTTTTGTTTACTGCGAAAATAATAGCCTTTTTCTAAACATAAAAAAATGTCATTCAATAACATTTTGTAAAAAGAAAAACCTAATAAGTTATAATTATACTATAAACAACCACAAATTAGAAAATGTCACTATAATCAAAAACCTTGGCGTTACCTTGGATAGCCAGTGGTCTTTTAGACCCCATTTCGAAAAAATAGTGGCTTATTCAAATAAAATGCTGGGATTTATAAATAGAACATGCAAAGAGTTTAGAGACTCAAGTACTTTCTTAACCCTGTATTACGCCTATGTGTGTAGTAAGTTGTCTTTTGCATCTGTTATATGGAACCCACATTATAACATACACTCAAAAAGAATCAAGTCAATTCAAAATAACTGTAAACGTTAAAAATGAATTTAAACTAATTCCCTTGGCCCATAAAAGAATTATTTCAGACGTATGTTTTATCTTTAAATTAATTAGCCATACCATAGACTCCCCCTTTCTTTTGTCTTGTCTCCACTTTAAAGTCCCTGGAAGAGATCTGAGACGCTCCGACCTATTTAAAATTTCCTTTCTGTAGGACAGATTTGGGACAAAACACACCATTGATAAGAATGCAGTCTGAATTTAACACTCACTGTAAGAACATAAATGTCTTCAGCAGGGTTTACCAACCTTCATTTCGCCGAGCCTCCCCA
>JAHBCN010027217.1:0-10189 GCA_019359885.1 Listronotus oregonensis | reverse complement strand
GCGAATGCTCATCCCTTACATATGACCCCAAGTTCGCAGAACAAAGAGCGTTTAATCTAGTCGGCGTTATTTTTGAGAAAAACCCTCAACTGGCACAAACACATTTCATCCATAGCTTCGGCAGCTTAAAAAAAATTTTGGGTTTCCCTTTTTCAACCCAGAAAATATTTCTCTTCTTCCAATCTGTCCCTCTGTAGTATCCCAAATCAGCCCCCTTTTTTTGGAATATTTTTCCCCAGTTGGGGAATTCCCCTTACAACACTTAGCATTCTGGACCCCATTCAAAAAGAGGTTCGTCTTATTAATGATCCAACGCTCACAGAAAGGCTTTTTTCCCCATGTCGAGCTGTAGGGGATCTGTCGCTCTTCTATAGGTATTTTCACGGCTTCTGCTCAGAGGAATTGGCCAGTATTATTCCTTTTTGGCAGCTCCCAACAAAGCAACACGTAGTAATTTTTATGCATCCTTTTACAGTTCAGTTAGAGAGGCCGAACTTCCCGCTTTCTTCGTTCCTTTATTCCTAGAGTGTCCAGCCCAGACGATCCTAGAGTGTCAAGCCCTCTCCCGCAGAAGTTTTTCCTTCTCCCCCCAATTCCAAAATTTGTCCCGTGTGAACAAACCCCCTCTCACCCCCTGAAGACACCCACGGTAGTTAGTACTTAGGCATCAGCCTTCGGGACTGCCCCAAGATAAAAAAATAGTTTGTTGATTTTCCCTTTTCAATGTACATCTATACTTGTTTAAGGTATGTAAAAGAAAATATTGATACTTATATTTTACAGAAAGACACACATACAATACTGGAAATAAAACATATAAAAATACTTTTTAAGGTTGCTCCATAACAGATAGGTGTAAATTATTTTGGGCCACTATTTTTTTAAATTGCCCCTCTTAAAATAAAAACGATGAAAAACAATGCCTCTAAGGGCCGGCAGGGGAGGTCAGGGGTGCGCCGATTGGGTTTTTAAAAATTACAAGTCAATTATTATTTAGAAATTAAAGTTGTGGTATTTTTATTGGTTTTTTTAAATTTTTAATTAATTTTTAACTTAAACTTTTTTACCCTCTACTTTTTTTTTTTTTGGCGGCGGCCCGGATGATCTAGTAATGTTATCAAATCTTTTTTGATACAAAACACCTTGTATGATTTAAAGGACTACTTTTTTTTTAAATTTCGGGGCTTTGAAGTGTCATGAGAAATACAATCTACAAGGCACATATATCTTAATTTTTTTTTTGCTCCAGTTATACAAAAATTTAAAGTTAGGTAAGGTTATAGAAAAAAATTTAAATAAATGGATTAAAGAAACAGAAATGTCAAAAAGGTTTTTAAAGGGATGTATAATTGGTTAAGACAATTTTGAATTTTGTCAAAATAAACCCCTTTTGCAAATACTAATACAACCATTACTTTGTACATTTCTGTTTTTAATGGATTTTTTAATTTTAGAAACTGAGCCCCATATTTTATGTTTAACGGATATAAACAAAAACCCTAAAACTTACGTAAATCAACAAAATACACAAATTATGTGCTTAAAAACGTTCTAGTGTTTGAACTTTCAATACAATTTTTTTTTGGGTTTTTCAGTAAAAACTAATTATAACTAAATATCTACTTACACATCTGATGGGTTCCACCGGGTAAGCTTCCTTATTGCCCTTGAACCGTTCTTCTGGCTAGTATTTACTCTGTAAATTAATGATTTCACCTGCGCAGCCAATTTGATCCAGAGTTCTTAATTGTGTCATCAGAAGAGTTTATGTTGTGGGCCTCCATGATGCCCGAATCAATAAAATCAAACATTCGCGCTACAAATTAAAAATATATTGTAATATACGTCAATACACTTAGGAAGGTTTTCCAATTCACGGAAAAAATTATAATTTTAGAAATGTGATGCCAAAAATATTTAAAAATTATTTTTGTACCCAAACTTGCCCGAAACCAAAAACATGAAGTAGAAAACCAACACATGCCGCGGATACTTTTCCCCGAGGCTGCCGCCCGCGGCATTTTCGTTATTGTCTCTTCAAAAAGTGAATAACAAACTGGTGCACCTGAGAAGGGAAATACTGCCGCTGCTTTAAATTTTGTCGTTTTTTCTAGCGCAGAAAAGGATTTTTGTTATTATTCCCGCCCTCATGTTGTACGAGGTGTGTGCTGGGCAAAAGGGGGCAAGTTTGTACGCGCTGCCGCCTCATGAAATGGATGCGCGGGCTTTATGGGGAACTCTTTCCTATTTTCTCTAAATCCCTAAGTAAATTTACATTTTTTAAAAATTTAATTTTTTAATTTTCTTATACGGCTAACCATAATTTATTAGTAAGAGGAAATTTACATATGTATAAATATATATAAATATAAATATATATATATATATATATATATATATATATATATATATATATATATATATATATATATATATATATATATATATATATATATATATATATATATATATATAATGGCTTAAGTGAGCCTCCGGCCATGTAAATTTTTAGGTTCACTGGAACTCCGATGTCACTGGGCTTCCGGTATACGGAAGCTCAGTAATCCACCATTAAAAAAAAAATGGAAATAAATATAACATACATATAAATGCTTTCCCGGTAAAATCCCCGGGGAGGTCAAGTTAGCCTTGCATTTTTGATAGCCGTTTAAAATTTAGTGCAGGCGCTCACCGCTAAAATGCGCTGCGGACTTCTTGTGTATATAATAGTGTTTAAAATACAATGCTTCCTGCGGTTCTTTCGACCTCCTTTATTTTGGCAACGCCGAAAACAAAGAAATGCTGTTAAAATTTATTAGATCTATTTAATTTTGAATTTACGCAGCTGATGGCAAACGGAGATCATATGCTAAAAAAAATGTGTACATTTCGCGCGAAAACCAGAAAAATTTTAGCTTCTGTAAAGCCTTTCAAATCGGATAATGAACATAGTAAGTACATTATCTTAAGTTTGATACTACTTGAAAATAAAAAAATTTGTAATTTCAATTTTTACTTAACCCTATGTTATATATGTAATTATGTAGGTACAAGATAATTTTTCTAACATTCTTATTCTATACCCGGTGCAGAAAGGGGATTAGTACTTTGAATGGTTAACGAAATGTCAGATTTTGACAGGTTGCCTACTAAAACCATTAATAACACTGACATAAGGTTCTGTTAAATTATTCTAAACCTTGATTAACTTTTGTGCAACCCCGGATTATTCTTTTAATTATTATTAATGGTAAAAAAAATTGCCCGTCAAACTGTATTAAATACTACGGGATAATATAAATGTTTTAAAAACACCGTTTCCAAATATAAATATATTATGTGTTAGAATATGTCTATACCAAACCTTAATAATAAAAAATTGTAAGATCAGAATATTTTTGGAATAATCCGCACAAAGAAATTTATATATTTGGTGTCTGATGATTTTAATATATATTCTGGTTATTTAAAAATAGGCAATAGTATCTTGGTATTTTAATATACAGGAGTCCTTGAAACAGGCACAATAGTTTTCTTGTGTGTTCTACACATGTAATAGGACAAAAAATTTCTATAAACAAAACCATTAATTTACTTGTACTAAGGTCCAGGACTAAAGATTGTTTTAGTCTTTTTTAAAATTTTTCAAAATAATTGCCAAAAAGTGTCAGAGGGTTGCCATGATACGTTTCTTGTATGTTTAAATCTCAAATCTTTACTCAGAGAAAAAAAATAGACAAATCTTTTCACTATTTTTTTATTTGAAAGTTGAGTTCTAGAATTAGGCCATTAATAAAAATTATTGAACGTTGTTAAAATTTATAGTTTATTTTAAGAAGTTAATAGGTGGCTGTTGTTGAGTTACGGCATATGCATTCAAGAAATAGAATATTTTATAAAGATAAAATTCTAGTATAAATAGAATTAAAGCAAAATTTTCTTATCAGCTAGCATTTTTGAACCCCGAAAATTATTTTTTAAAACAGAGATTTTCCTGTGTTCAGAAAATAAAAGTTCCACAAATGATGATAAGAACTCAGATTTTAGTTATGTTTCGCCATCAACAATTAGTAGTAACCAGAGCTATTCAAAATATGCCGATATTACATTTGATTTTGATGAGTTTAAATAAACCGAGCTTCATCCAGTTCTAAATAATGACAATAATGCACTAGAAAGTGACAACAATAGTGCTAAAATTGATTTTTTGTCTAACAAAGAATGTCTTAAAGTTCATTTTAAAGAAAACTATGGAGTCGAACCACAAAAAGAATGCATGTCCACTAGTGAGCCCTTCGCAGACGTTTCTAAAAATATAAGTTGTTTAAGTTCACAAACTATTTATATCGGTAAAAGAAAGAGAAAGCACAAATGCGTTTATTGCGATGTTTTGGTGACAAATTTTTCAAGACATTTGTAAAGACAACCTAGTGACGAAATGGAAGTGCAAGCATTTTTGTCCCTGGGAAAAAATAATATTCAACGGAAACAAATTATTAATAAAATTCTAAAAAAATGATATTTTTGTCCCGAGATAGTAGCCATTTCAGTTTAAGAAAAAAAAAAAGAAAATTATAAAATTTTATTAAAGAAACTAAAGGAAGCTGTGAGAGTAGCAAACAACCAAAACACCTTTAACCTGCTACCTTGCACACATTGTCGAGGATATTATGCCAAAAAAACTCTCCGAAGACATGTGAAGCATTGCTGTGTCAGTTTGTAATCTAAATTTGCTTCTTTAACATAGTCTTATTATTCGCTAGATGCACTGCGTAAAAAACGTCTTAATATCTACTTAAACAGTGCTATTTTAAGTAAAACTAAAGGCACTTGGGTATCTTTTGTTAATTTTACATAAATTAAAATATTTTATAATAAATACTATTTAAAAATCAATAGTTACTCTAAGCCACTATGTATTCTATATATGTTTAATCCATTACAATTTTCCAAAAAAAAATCTGTATGTTTTTTTTTAAAGGTTTTCTATTAAAATCAAAAATAAAACTTTATGATAATAAAAATAGTTACTTAATTTTTTACATATACTTAAGTACTAATGACGGTCCTATATTTGTTTCCTAGGGTTTTTTATTAACAAAAATGTGTTTTTTTAAACAGAAAAAAACAATCAATTCCTAATTATCACCATAACCATGGACTCCTTAAATTTAAGCAGTTAGAGCATGGATTTTAGAGGCTTAATTTTTTGCTCCTTAACTAGCATTTTTCTGTTTTAAAAAATAAACATATCTTTTATTTGAAAGAAGTTAAATTTACACCACTATATGAAAAATCGAACTTTTTGGAAAATTCATACTAACGAAACAATCAGGATAACACCTGAAGGTATTCTCTTGTGTCTTTTAAAAATGGTTCACTCTATATGGTTATCGTAAATTATCAATATACATGAATTCTTACGGTTTTCTTTTGAGTAAATATACTGGTGACAACGAACACTACCCAGCCTTTCATTTTTGAATAAAAGCGTTTTCAAATTTTAGAATGACATTATATTATAAAGATGCCGATTTTGGATATTATAAGATGTGCCATCACTTCCGGTTTAACGGAAACGACATCAACTTTATTTTTTTTAATGGAATATCCGTATATTTTTCAAAATTTGTGTTCTATGTTTATTCCTGATATAAAATCTAAATTATACTTATACCTATCTCTGCCTAGTTTGTAAGAAATGAATTAAAGATGTCCAAACTAATGCAATTATGCAGTTTTAGGGAAAACAAATAAATAATATAAAAATTATTATGTTCAATTTAATTTTTCTGAAGATTTACCTGTGGAAAGTCAAATAAATTTGGCATTTTACCGGAAGTTCCGAAAATTGACTTTTCTAATTAATGTTAAATAATTTAAATGTAACATCAATAATATTTTTTAAATTTGATTCGACGGGTCATCCCGATATAAAATTCATATATATCTTATATCATCTTTTAGTCTTTGAAATATGGGTAAGATAGCTCGAACGACTCGCACATTATGCAGTTATAGGGGAAAACAAATAAATGTTAGAAAATTAATAAGCCTAAAATAATTCAGGCGTCTCTCTGGAGCAATTTTCTTATTTTAATATTAGTTTTTTATTTAAGTAGTTAATTAAAAAATAATTTAGAGTTAAATTAAAAAATATCAAATGTTTTTAACGTTTATTTGTTTCCCCTATAACTGCATAATATGCGGTCGTTTGGGCATCTTCAATCGCCATTTTCTCAAAAACTAACAAATATAGGTATAGGATATTATACAGATTTTATATCAGGAATAACCTGTAGAATCCAAATTTAAAAAAATATACAGGGTGTTGCATTTAAATTTTAGAAGTAACATTATTGGGAAAGTCAATTTTCGCAGCACTTCCGGTAAAGCCGGAAATAGTTTTATTATGACCTCCACAGATAGAGTCATCAGAAAAAATTTAATTAAACATAATAATTTTATATATCATTTCTTTGTTTTCCCATAAAACTGCATAATATGCTGTAGTTTGGGCATCTTTAATCGCCATTTTCTCAGAAACTAGCCGAGATAGGCATAGGACATAATATACATTTTATATCAGAAATGATTCGTAGAATCCAAATTTTAAAAAATATACAGGATATTCCATTGAAAAAATCAAAGTTGATGTCGTTTCCGGTTAAACCGAATGTGATAGAGACATGTTATAATATCCAAAATCAGCATCTTATGATATATTATAGCATCCTAAAATTTGAAAGCTATATGTTTTTATTCAAGAAAATAAAAGGCTGGGTAGTGATTTCGTTGTCACCCGGTATAGGTACTCTGTCATACGTCATTGTACTATATTCTTTCAGAGTTTTGCTTTTGTAGATATATATATATATATATATATATATATATATATATATATATATATATATATATATATATATATATATATATATATATATATATATATATATATATATATATATATATATGTATATATAAATATCAGTAAAGCGCAGACAACTGCGAACATAGGACAATCCTGGAGCATTTTGGATGTACCTAAAAACGCCGCACGCATTGCTTATCGATCAATAATTTTCGGTAAACAAATTCATAAGACGCGCGTCGGCCGGCAAAGCGAACTCAATACGTTTATTCCTGAAATAATTCTTTACTATCGAACGCTCGACAGCTAAAGTTTTACTGTGTCGATTATTTGCGACCAAAAAGTTTTTTTTAATAAAATAATAATTATTAATAATGGATGTTTACGAACTGGAAGAGAAAATTAAAATTATTAAATGGTATCACCGTGAAAATCCTGTTAGGGGAATTAGGGAATTATTTATTAATTTATTTCCAACCAGGCCGACTCCCACGATTTCCACTATTCACCGAGTCATTAAAAACCTTCTGACATTTGGTTGTTACCCCAAAAAACAAAAACATGATAGTGTCCCAGAAAAAAAACAACGAAAGGAAAAAAAGGGAAATTTATGGTGGGAAAGGAAAAAATCCTACAATTTTCATTAATACAAGCAAAACAGGTTAATTTGAGCAGAAGATCAGTGGGTAGAGTGCTGAGAAAAATGGATACCGATCCTACAAAGTAAGAAAAACCCAGAAATTTTTTTGATGATCATTTAAGAATGCAATTTTGTGAAACTGTAATGGAAATGGAAAATAATGATTTTTTTTTTGGGTCACGTAAAATCACAAATTTATGGTTTCCAGGAGAAAGGGTTAATCTAAAGAATTGAATTATAAATTGAAAATTCTTTGGGATTATCCCCAGATTCTAGCAAAGTCAGAAGGGTTTTTAGCAATTTGGTTATTGTTTGGTCAAGAAGGGGTTTATTTAATCTTCGATAATTTTAAGATTTTTTTTTTTATTCTTGAATGCAATTAATTTTTTTTAAGAATATCTTCTTGTCAATTATTTATTTGAGAAAATTCTTTTTTTTTATTAGAAAACGTTTGTCTAAGACCTTGAAAGTTGGGGTCCCGTAAGCAACTAATTTTTAAATTTAGGCGAAAAAAATGACGAAGTGGTTACGCTATAGCTCCTGCTATTCCCTATAAAACGATCCTCTTTTAAAAAAAAAAAAGTAGTACAGAACTAAACTGGGCAGATAATTCTTCCGAATTTATCACCGCACTCCCCACCCGTCCCAATCCAAAAAAGAACCACGTGAGGAAAAGAGACGGAAATTGAAATACAAGCCACAAAATTATTATTGGTATTTTAGAATTGGGTACATCCAAAAAAACGCCAGGAGCCTCCTATGTTTGCAAAGGTGCGCTTTTCTTATATATATATATATATATATATATATATATATATATATATATATATATATATATATATATATATATATATATATATATATATATATATATATATATAATATATATATATATTTTATTATATAAATACCAATAAAAATTATATTTTAAAATTTATTTATTAATTTAAATATAAATAATTTTAAATAATTATTTAACCCCCATTTATTTCCCTTTTATTTTAAAAATGTAATACAAATAAGACTCTTGAAATTACGTCAGAAAGTTTGTAAATATCATTAATGCAGGGGGAATCAGTTGGGCACTCTGATACTCAAATAATAATACTACAATATATATAATATAATATATAATATATATATATAATTAATATATATATATATATATATATATATTATATAATATATATATATATATATATAAAAAAATATATATATATATATAAACTTTATTATTTTTTTTGGGGTTTTTCTCTTTTTTTTAAAAAAAAATAATTTTAAAATTTTACGTTTCGGTTTATTTATTAAACCATCATCAGAATATCAAAAAAAATTTTTTTATTATTGTATTTAATTAACATATAATTTTAAAAATATTTTATATAAATTTTTAAAGTAAAACTTTCCCAATATATTGTAAAAATTCGACATAACATTTATTAATTTTTGTTCGGTGGTTGATATAATACGAAATTTTTTTTTTTTTTAAAAACTATGAACCAAACATTGGGATTATAGGGTTTTTTATAAAAAATTTTTTTTTGGGGTGAAAAAAAACGGGTTTTTTTTTATTATTTCACAACAATAAATTGTTGTAAAAGGAGCTTAGACCCTCCGTGTCTGTTCTAAATTTTAGGGTTTTTTTTTTGTGAATCATTTTTTTAATGTTCCTTTTTTTTTTATTTTTCAAATTCCAAAAATTTAAATTGTCAAAGTCAAAAAATTGCGACAAATGTGATTTAAGGGGTTGGGTTATTGTTAGGATATTTTTGCTTTTTGATGTTCTTTTTAATCTGTTTTTTGGAATTTTTTTTTGGCCAAATATGTTTTTTGCAATCACGGCAGTCGATTTTGTATATTAAATTTGTTTGATTAGGGTTTTCATTTTAGGAAGTTTTGTAAAAGATTTTTTAAAATTTTGTTAGGTTTTTCTGCAATTTGTATTTTGTAAGGTTTAAGAAATGTTTTAAATTTTTTTGTTAATTTGGGCGTATGGAAGGGAAAATATTTTTTTTTTTCAGATGTATTTTATTGTCTTTTTAAATTTAAATTTTTTTTATTTTTGCTTTAAATCGGTTCAGTAAATTTAGTTGGATAGTTATTATTTTTTAGGATTTCCCGAACTTTTTTCAAATTGTTTGGTCTATGATTTTCCCCGGAAACTTTACAGCTCTGTCAACCAATGAATTTACTACACTTCTTTTATACTTAATTGGACATTTTGAATTAAAATTTAAATATCTCCAACCATACCTGTTTTGTAAACCCAAATTTTTTTTTTTTTCCATCATCTTGGGAATGAAATAAGATCAGAAAATTTTTTATTTATTGTTTTTTGTTTTATTTTGAACTGTTTTTAGGATGAAAAAAGTTAAATTTTTTTAATTTTATTTTAAATTTTTTTTTTGGGGAAACAAGAACAACATCAAAAAAAGTTTGAAAAGGGGTTTAATTTAGGGGTTTAATGATGGTTTAATTTTCCCTTACAAGATTTTTAATGGTGGCCCAAATTGGGACCCCGGACGCCATATATTTGTAAAATTTTTTTTTTATATTGAAAAAAGTTGATGACAAACATGTTTTGTTGCTTAATGAATTCATTTTTTGGTATTGTTGTGTTATTTTTTTTTCATCCCATTTTTTTATAATGGTGTTAATTGCTAGGGTTAGGGAATATT
>JAHBCN010027216.1:0-10171 GCA_019359885.1 Listronotus oregonensis | reverse complement strand
AATAAAAAAAATCGAAAAATCCTTTAAAAAAAATCACCACTGTATTTTATCCTAAATTGTTGGACTGTAAAAAGGAACAATATCAACGTATATGTTTTTAAAATCAGTTTCCGTTAAACCTAAAGTCATATTTAAAATTTTTTATAAAAAACTTTCCCCTATATGACATGAAAATAATATTTTTATTAATTTATCTTTTTACATTTTTTTTTATTTTTTTAAGCAATTAATGATACTTTTATGTGGAAAAAAAAAAATTTTTTATTCTCTATTGAAATTTTTGTTTAAAACCCTTAGTAGTTTTTGATAACTAATTTAAAAAACATTGGAAAATAAAATTTCATTCCCCAAAAATTTTTGTACCCCTTTTTTTTCCTGTCGAAACCCCGTTTCGAAACACTGTTCGGACCATTGAGTCACAATCTTATTTTTTAAAATTTATTGAATTTACTCGTTATCGTTGTTAAAAACTGTATATAAAAACCAAGTCATCAATTTAATTATTTTTTAAATTTAAAAAAAAACTGTTAGTTATTAAATAATCCCCTTTTTGAAGTTTTTAAAAACCATTTCTTGTATGTCTGTATGAAATATTTATATTAAATAATTTTCTTTCAAAAAAACCCACCCTAAATTTTTTTAAAAAACACTCACCAAAAAAAAAAAAAACATTTGATTTAGATATAGGGGGGGAATTTAATTTTCGTATTTAAAAAATTTTATCGGTCACCTCCAACCTGTTAACCTCACTTTGATTTAAATGGCCCCCCAAAGGGAACATCATTGTAAGCGGCATGAAATTTGCTACCAAAACAGACTAAGAAACTTTAAATCATGGACGTAGACGCGACTTAGAAGAAAAATGTGTGTTAATTAGTTTATCGTGTTCAAAAATTTTATCAAATGAAAAAATGTGCGCCGTTATTGGCAGAAAGTTGTATTGAAATTCCTGGAGACTATTTTAGTGTGCATTATTCCAATTTTATTTTTGTGTTATTGCTACAGCAAAACACTGCAATAGCACAAGTTTTTAAGACGTTTAGGAACCAGTTAAATATTACTGTTAGGATTGTCTTTTGACATCGTTATTTAAAATTAAAATTTTTTTTAAAAAAATTTATACTCTAGCAGAGAGAATAGAAATAATTTTCCTTTTGGGAATAAGATCGATGCGCGGTAGAACCGCCAGAGATTCAATGAGAGGCATAAAAAAAAAAACGTGGAGCATAAATATGTAATGGAATTGGGGGTAAGTTTAAAAAAGGGGGATCTGTAAAAACAAGAAAAGTACTAATAAAGGGGTTTTTTAAAGAAGCACGCCAGGTTGAGGACGGGGAATTTTTCGAAAGATCCGACTTTTTTCTTTAAAAAAGTTTCTGTTGACCAATATTTTAGGGTTTCCCCTCCACTTTTAAAAAGAAAATTTTTTTTCCATAAAAATTTTAAAATTTTCATGAAAAAACGAAGAGTTAAAAGATAGAAGAATAGAATTTTGCGAATCAAGGGGGCCCAGCAATTGACGAAGACCCTCATTTGCCCCAAAAATATCCCTTTTCTGAAGAATCAACTTTTTCAAATGGAATTTTAATAGACATAACGGGGAAAATATTGGGATAATGAAAATCCCAATTTCAGGAAGGACATACTAATTTTCCCCAAGAAGATCAATTTTAAAGGCAGGAATTTATGGAAACGGAAATTTTATCGGGCCATTCTTTCGGAAAAAATTTTTAACGGGCCTGTATCTGAACCTTTGGAAAATGCGATATCCCTTTCCCCATCGCCAAAATTTTAAAAATGGGGTGGTAAAAATGGTGCTATGGAACTCGGGGGAAAAATTTGCATTTCCGGCAAGAAAAAGCCCTCCCCTAAACCCCGGCAGTTAAATTGCCAAAAAGGAACAGTTTCCAGGCACATGGATAGGCAGACGGGTGCCAAAAAATCCCCAGCGGGGTTCCAGTTTTTAACCCCTTTTTGGTTTTTTTTCCCCTCGGGGTTTTTTAAAAAAAAAGATAAAAACCCCGGGCAAAATTAAAAAAACTTAAAGAAATTTTTTACAAAAAATTGCAGAGGTATTCCCGGGGAAATTTTTCCTTTTAACGTTTGCGAAAATTTTCCCCAAAACAGCCCTTTATTGGTCTCCCGGGGAACGGCGCCTTTTTGGGGCATTTGAAAAAAAAATTTTTAACCCCGGGGAAAAAACAAAATTAACACATTTTTTTATTTTTTTAAGTCCTTTCCACACTTTTTTTAAAATATTTGGATAAAAAAATTTCATGCCGGTGCAAAATGGGGGCCCTTTTTCATATAAATAAGGGGATTAAGGGGAATTGGAGGGGGGAAAAAATTTACCAAAAAATTAAATTCCCCCCTGAAAATTTTAAAATTCATTTTTTTTTTTTTTGGGGGTTTTTTTTTTAAAATTTTAGGGGGGTTGGTTTTGAAATGAAAGCACTGTATAAAAACGAAAATGATAATTTTAAAAAAAGTCGCAGAAGTAAAAAGATTTTTGCGGGCCCCATTTTGGTCTTGCGGGTTTGCACCCTCAGTCTTGGTTTTGGGTTTTTGGTCTTCAAACCCAGTCTTGGTCTTGGTTTGGGGCAAAAAAAGGGTTTGGTCTTGGTCTGGCCTTGGTCTTGCTGCAACCCCAAGACCCAAATTTCAAAGGGGACCCAACCCCGGCCCTTGGGCCTTTTTACTAATATCGCCCGGGGTAGGGGGACCATTGAAAACAATCTTATTATTTTATAGGGAAAATGTTATTGAATTTACCCCGTTGTCGTTTTTAAAAAAACTGTAAAAAAAAAACCAAAGGGGTTAATTTAATTATTTTTAATTAAAAAAAAAATGTTAGTTTTAAAAAAATCCCTTTTTTAAGTTTTAACACATTTCTTGTCATGTCTGTATAAAAAACCTTTTGTATATTAAATAAAAAAACCCAAAAATGATAATATTAAAAAAAAGTCGAATGCAAGAGTCGCAGGTCGGTTTGGCCCCTTTGGGTCTTGACTCCCCGGTTTGGTTTGGTTTTTTCATACGCCGGTTTTGGTCTTTCTTGCAAAATGGGGGGCTTGGTCTCGGTCTTGGTTTTCCAAAAACCCAAAACCCAAAATGGGCCCCGCTCATCACTAGGATTTAATTTTTTCAAAAAAAAAATATTGTTGATGTGCTTCGAAAAATTGGGGTTGAATTGTTTTGAAAAAATTTTTTCCCTTTTTTCACCAAGATTTCTTTTTTGGGAAAAAAATTAAAAAAACCCCATTTTTATTAGAAAAACAAAGTTATGATGGGAAAAAAAGCTTCCCAAAATTTTTTTTAATGTACATTGTGTCTCAGGTCAAAATTTCCCCCCGGCCCCCCCATTTTCGCGAAAAAAAATTTAAAGTGCTTTTCCATGTTAAAATTGATCATACATTTATTTTACCTTTTGTATGTGTCTCGTTTTACAATAAACATGAAGAATTGAAACATTAATACCACTCTATAGCAATTTTTACATTTTTCCTTTGTGCCGTTTATTAAATTTTCCAGCAGGTATATTTTCTCATATTGCTTTTCCAATGTTTTAAGCCGAAATGAAAAACGGTTAAATCCATTTAAAACGGGGAAAGGGTAAAAATATTTTATAAAATGTCTGTCTTTCTTTTAAAAAATTTAAAAACCCCCCCAAAAAAAACAGAGGAATTTAAAATAATACAAAAAACATTATTTTAAATTTTTTTTTTTCCATTATTTTATTACATATTTTTTAAATCCTTTTTTTTAACAAAATTTGCGCCTAAAGGATAACAACTTTTTAAAAAAATTTTCTCAGTAAAAAAAAAACAACAACTGTATTAATAAAATATAAAAATTTATTAGACTTTTTTAGGGTTTTTTTTATACAAGGTGTTTAAAAAAATGCGCCACGTTTAGCTGGAGTTGGCCCCCCAAAAAAACATAGAAAAGTTCTAATAAACATGGATCCGCAATCGTTCCGTTACTGAGATACGGGGGGTTAAAAAATTAAAAAAAATTAGATATTTCTAAAAATCTAAAAACTCTTTAGAGGTATTTGGTTGAAACTTTGGTTAAATTATGGGAGGGTAAAGGTAATTTTTCCCCCAAATGAATTGAATGTTTTCCAGCAAAAATTTTGGGAAAAAAAATTAATATTATTGTAAAAAAAATGGAGGCCCAAGGTTTTTTAATATTTTATAGTTTTTAAAAAAATTTTAAACTTAATCAAAACTATCTCTTGGTATTTTTTTATAAATAAACCCCTTTGGGGGAAAAAAATTTAAAAATTTTCCCTTTCAATTTTTTTGGTTTTATAATTTAAAATTTAAAATGCAAAGAAATAAGTAAGCTTTGGAATAAACAAAAGAATGACATATTGTGATTTCTAAAAACCAAAAAAAAAAATTTTCTTTCTTGTTATTTACTTTTGAATTCAAATTTTAGTTATGAAAAAATTAACCTTTTTTAAATTATTCTTCACATGAATTGACTGACATGCTCTTAGTTTAGGAAAATTTTCCCCAAAAAGCACACGAAGCAGAAGAATTTATCTTTTTTTTTTTTTTTATCTTGGGACAGTCCACGGGGCTGATGCCTAAAAATAACGTCCCGGGGGGTTGTCTTCAGTGTGGTGAGAGGGGTTTGTTCACACGGGACTTAAATTTTTGGGGAATTGGGAGGGGAAAAAAAAAAAAAAAATTTTGCGGGCAGCAGGTTCCATAGTTTGACACTCTAGGGATAAGGGGGAACGAAAAAGGGGGTTGGGCCCCAAAACTGAAATGTAAAAGGATGAAAAAAAAGTTGCACACGTGTTGCTCTATCGGGAGCTGCCAGAAAGGAATTTTTATACGGGCCCAAACCCCCCTCTGAGCAGAAGTGGGGGAAAATACCTAAAAGAAGAGCGACAGATCCCGGCTGGGGGGTGGGCAAGAAGAAGGGAAGCCGTTCTGTGGGCGTTAGATCATTAATAAACCGAAGGCTTTTTTTTTGGGAATGGAGTCCAGAATGCTAAGTGTTGGGGGGGGCCCCCATTCCCCAGACATGAGAACCATATTCTAAAGAGGGTCTGATTTGGGATACATACAGAGTGCCCCGGGTTGGGGAAGAAAGAGAAATATTTTCTGGGCCCGGAAAAAAAATAATTTTTTTTGAAGGCCCCGAAGCTAGGGTTTTAAAATGTGTTTTAAAGTTAAGGTTATTCTCTATAGAAACCCCCGACAAGATTAAACGACTTTTGTTGGGGAAAATTTTTGCCCTATATGTAAGGGATCAGTTTTTTGCAGACCTTTTCGCGACAGCGAACATGATTGTGTTTTCGAGGCTTTAAAATTTTGAACAAGATTTTTGGCGCACCAACCAAGATAAGTTTGGGTCTTGTGAAAGAGATATCTGCAGGGACCGCGTTTGTTTTCGAAATCAGGATTACACGGTGGCTTAAGAAATTGAATACTAGAGTGGGGGGGAAAATTATCGTAAAAAAACCATGAATGGGATTGATTGTAAAAGAGAAGATCGTTAATGTGTAGAAAAAAACCCCAAAAGGGCCCCGCACTGGGGCCCTGGGGTACCCCAGCATTAATTTGGTAGAAGCTGGGGGGAAAGACCATCTACACTGACTGATAAACGTCGATTAGAAAGGAAACTGGAAAAACCAAAAAAAAGGGGTGGAAGACCGTAAGAAGGAAGTTTGTTAAGAAGCCCATCATGCCAACCGACGAAAAATTTGGATATGTCAAGAGCAACGATCTGGGATTCACCAAAAAACAAGGACTTGTTCCCCTTGTGTGAGACAAAAAAGGGAAAAAGATCAGCTGTGGATCTACTGTGACGGAATCCAATTGTCTATCATGTAAGATTTTATGTTTTTCCCCATACTTTAAGATTTGGGGGAATTTAATTTTTTTTTTACTTTTGCCAAACTACTGAAAAAAAAGATATAGGTCTATAGTTGGAAGGTTCTTGGGGCCTTTTTGGGGGAGGTTGCACACCAAAAATTTAACTCTTTTCCGGGGGGAAAAGCCTGTGTCGTGGGGGTTCGAAAGAGGGGAGAGTTAAGATGGGTGCAAGCTCCAAAAACATTTTTTTTAAACGATTGCTGGTATGCCATCCAGCCCAGACGATTTTTTTTTATTAAGAGAAGAAAGAATACGCTTTTTCTGTTTGACCCAAAAAAATTTATCGGAAAATTTTTGGGAAACAGAGACAACTGTTGCGGGGGAAATTAATAGGAGGATCAAGGAGAATTGGCGGGGAAATTTTTTTTTGGAAATAGTTGGCTTTTCCCCTTTGGGGGGAGAGACATTTTATCTTCAGAGATTAGGGGTGGGGAAAAAATTTGTGCAAATGTTCTGACTAATATTTTTTTGGAAAAAAGGCCAGAAAGCTTTACTGCCATTTGAGCAAAGAGAACTTTTTTTTTTATTCGATTATTAAAACGGGGTTTTTTTTCCCGATATAGTCTGATTATACTGATTTCTCGCTTCGATGCTAGCCTGTCGATTTTGGGACAGGATTTGAAAACCAAGGTTTTTTATTTGAAGTTATGGGGTTCTTTTTTGGGGGGGGGGAAAAGGTCTCAATGCCTTAGTTGAATTGTTTCGGGGAATTTTTTTAAAAATTTTGAAAAAAGGTCGAAAAAAGAAAAGAATTTGGGGCCCGGGGGGGCTGGCAAAGACATCTCTCAGACCATCCCAGTCGGCCGGAATTTTTGGCCCCAGGGGTTGTGGCGGCATACTTTGGTTTTCCCAAAAGAGTGGAGTAAAAAACGGGGCCCAAAACCATGGTCAGAGCGACCAAGGGGAGCAGTTGATTGATTGATTGATTGATAAAGTAAATACAAAAGGTTGAGGTTTTGTCCGCCCCGACACTGCAGCCTACAGGGCTTGTTGTATCTCTTTTATTTGTTTCATTTAAAAAAAGGTTTTTTACAACCTTAGACAGGTCCTTTTACTGTTTTTTTTTGGGGCTCCAGCCCCCCCGGTGGTTAGTGTCCACCATGAGGTTTTGATTTGTTCTGGGGGATGTAAGTGCAGGGCACTCATATATGATGTGAGAGGCTGTCTCTTCCTTCGTCACATAGTCTGCAAATGGGTTCTTCTCATAGATGCCCAAGTGTGCATATGTTTTTTTTATTTTCAGTGTCCGGTTTTAATCCTGTCACTATCCTAATCTGGTTCCTATTTAGTTTTAGTAGTTCACTTTTCAATGTTTTTTCCCCGGCCCCGCATTGATTTACTGTGTTTTTTCCTTGGTGTGGTTCCAGTATGACTGATGTTTTTTTTTAATCCCCCGAGTCATGTAGCCACGAACCGGGGGGTTTTTGGTTTTCCCAAAAAAAGGTTCAGGACCTAAAACATTGCTGGGGGTTTTCCCGGCCAGGGGTTTTTCATTTTCATTCCCCCGTTTTCCCCTGTGCCCCCGGCCCCCCCGGGGAAATGAAACTTTTTTTGGTGGTTAGCCAGGTTTAGGGGGCCCTTCCAGACAGTTCCAAACCAACCTTGAGTTGACTTGTTGGGATCCCAAAAATTTTTTGGCCTTTTTTACATCAGAGAAGATTTTAATGCCCCCGCCCTTATTTTCCCCCCTCAAGTTTCCGCAGAAAAAATTCAATGGTTTTTTTTCCCCGGGGAAAAAAGGGGGCGTTTTTCCCCCGGAAGATAAGCATAAAAACCGGGGTCATACCATGTATTCCGGGGGTTTTCCTTGTCAGTCTTGGATCCATGGGATCCCAAACCCCCAAAAGTTTCCCCGAGATCCTCATTTTCCCCCAGGTGTTTGGGTTTTGCATGGGGCATTGATGCTTGAATAGTTGGGGGGGAAAAGGGGGGAAAGATCTGGGGGGGTTAAATTTGGGTGGGAACCCCGGAAAGTAGGTGGGTTTCCCATAATTAGATTGGTGAGCGAGTTGCTGATTGGGAAATTTTCTTTTTCCCTGCCTTGGGGCCCTGCCTCGAAAAATTTCCTGAAAGAAGAATTCCGCAAAAAACCTTTTAAAAAATTTTTCGTCGTTTACAAAACCGGCTCCATAAAGGCACCCAAATTTATTCGGGGGCCCCCAGACGATCCGGGGGGACAGTTTATATTGAAAAAACCTTTTTTTGGTAGTGTTCAAAATGATCCAACTACAGATACAAGAATTGTTCAAGTGATTTGGGAAATTTTTCCCCGCGTCCTCTGTGCCCCTACAGTTGAGGCCTTATCACTTTACAAGAGTCCAAGAGTTGTTGGGGGGGGTTTCGGTCCCAGAAAAAAATTTTGTAAAGGTTTTTTGGGGGAAACTGGGGGCACGATAGACATTTTTTACGGATTGACTTTTTACAGATGAAGCATCATTTACTGGAAAAGTATTAAAAATTTTTTCAATATAAAACTTGGGCTGAGAGTCCCCAAATTTATTAAAAAGCCAATTCACAATACCAATTTTCTGTTAACATCTGGGCCGGCATTGACGATGAAAAAAAATTTGGGGCCCGTTGTTTTACCTAATAAATTTTTAACCCGAACTTTTTTTTAAAATTTTTTAAGTAAATTTGCCGGAATTGATTCTTTTGCCTGTAAGAGATAAGATGTGGTTCCCCCATGATGGGGCGCCTCCACATTTTTTAGCCGGGGGTTCGGGCCCCTCTCAGTGAAACATACAATTTTCCCCCTTTGGGCTGGACGTGGTGGGCCTGTTGTTTTCCACCTTCCCCCCCGATATAAATCCTTTTTGGTTTTATCTCTGGGGCCATTTGAAAGAAATTTGATAAAACGCCTGTTCATCCAGAGAAGAACTAATGCAAAAAAATAGACGAAAAATTTCCAAAAAAAAAGAAAATCGTCATTTTGTCGGCGAGGGAAAATCTATACGTCGCGTCGTAGGCTCCATGCCTGCAATGAAGTTTTCGGTGGTCATTTTCATCATTTTTTTTTGGGTTTAAAAATTTTTTTTAAGTATGTTTATCTGATTTTTTTTTTTTAATTCACTTTTATTCACGAATAGTTATATTAAGTTTTGATTAAGGTTTTTAAGAAGAGTTTTTAAAAAGGCCATAAAAAAAATTTAAAAAAAAGTGGCGAACCATATTTTTTCTACAATAATATTTATTTTTACCCCAATACACGCATCTGCTGGGGAAAAAATTAAAAATTATTTAGGTAAAAATTACCCTTTTTTGCATCCCCAAAAATTTAACCAAAAGTTTCAACCAAAACCCCCAAAAGGTTTTTTTATTTTTTTAAAAAAAAAATAATATTTTTTTTAAATTTTAACACCCCTTTCCAGTAACGGAACGATTGCGAACCCCACGTTTATTAACCTTTTTTTTTTATTTTTGGGGGGCCAATCTCCCCCCGAGCGTTGGCCCTGTTTTTGAAACACCCTGTATAATATGTTAAGCCGGGGGTTTACGAGAAAACCCCCGAAGCCCCATTTTTTCCCAAAGGAAATGATTCGCAACATGGGGCAATTTTCCGCCTTTTAATTCAAAAAAACCTCTGGAATTGCAAGGATGCGCTGATCAAACTGGGTCAAAACAATAAAAGGGTTCACTACTGTGGATACCTGGACACACCGGCCTAGGGGGGTAATGAATCCGGACCTCCTTGCCAAAAGGGGGCGGGGGGCAAAATTTACAGGGCCGGAACCGGTCATCGGTATATCTTTATGGAACGGCCAAGCAGTTCATATCAGCTTGGGGACAAAAGAAAATCTTTGGTACTGGCATGGACTTCCAGGTCACAGACACTCGAAGGCCCCTTATAAGCCCACCGAACCAACAATGTACTGTCATACTACTGGAGCAATCAAGGGTTTTACTTTAAAACTCTAGTGGGGGTATACACGGGGGAAATGCAGATTAAAAAACATGCACAAAAAACGGCCCAGCGGAAGACGCCGAAGGGGCATGTAGAAGGGGGATGAAGGCAGAACAATCTTTCTCTTGCCCCAATGGCACGACTAAAATTTTCCCCCAACCTCGGCAATGACACCTTGTTGCTAGGGAGGGAAAGATCTCTCTCCCAACAGAATTATCAGATTTATTAGGGGCCCGGGCCCCCGGGGGAAATATAAAAGGGGGGAGCCACAATAGACCGATTTTTCGGGGGGGTGTTATACCCCCCACCAAAGATTAGGTATTATATATATATATATATATATATATATATATATATATATATATATATATATATA
>JAHBCN010027215.1:0-10178 GCA_019359885.1 Listronotus oregonensis | reverse complement strand
TTCCTCGCCAGTTTTTATTCTTTGCCAGGTTCTTTAGTTTTTGACGAACTTTACTGCAGTAAATCTATGATTAGACAGTGAGCAACATTCAGATTCGGACACCGCCGCTCCTCGGTGATTTGAACACTTTCTATAGCAACTCTCAAAATGTTTCGCGAATGCGTCAGCAATTTTTTTTGGTGCACCAAACTTAAAATTCGCCTAGACCGAGCTGTCAACTTTAATCTTTAACCCGATTTACTTAACTGAAAATTCGGATATCTTTATTAATTATTTTATTTATTTAATTATAACAAACCAAGCACAAAAAACAGCCAAAACCTTGTCAAAACATAAAAAATGGTTTAATAATTAATACAAACCCAACGAAATTTTCGTGTTTCTGCGCTTGCGTAAGGCAAATGTAAATATTCTTTATAAATGCTCAAGAAATTCTTTATAAGTTAAAGTAAATGTAAATAAAAGTTAAATTCAATTTAAAGTTGTCTGCATAAACCAGCCTTTAGTAGTAAAAGTATCTTTATTATATTTTTAGGTTTTTTTCGTTTTTATATACAGGGTGGTGACATAAAGTTCTTTTTTGTTAAATAAAACACTTCATATTAATTACATTTCTGTATAGCCCTTTTAGGGACAAATTCAGCCTTATAATATATATGACCATGGGTCTGTAATGAAATACCCTATATATTATGAGAATTTTCAATAGCCACTTTAATTGCAATTTTAAGAATATAACATAGAAAAGGTCCCTGACTACAGTTTTGGCTTAATTGGCAATAATTTTTCAGTAATGCCATAATTTTTACAAGTTCCCAATTAAAAACCTTGTAAATGAGGCTCTAAAACGGAAAAATTTTGTTATTAAAAAAAATTTGGCAACATTGTGCTAAGCTTGATATTCTATTTTTAATATCTCCCTAACAACACCCTAAAATGGTTGTGAACACATTGATAAGGAGCTAATTTACAGTTTCATATCAAAATCATTTAAATCCTATAACCAATTTTTGAATTTGCCAGTTAAGCCAAAATGGTAAGTCAGAGTTCTACACAACATTATAACATTAAAATTTAAATTAAAGTGCCATTTAAAAATACAATAATATACAGGGTGTCCAATAAAAAAAATGCAAAAAGTTACAGCTAGTGAATCTTCGCAACACTGCTTAGTTTTTACAGAATTTTAAATTGTAGCATTAAATAATCAAAATCAATACCATATAAGAATGCATACTCGTGAAAGAATTTTAAAATTCAATCGGCATCATAGTCATATCAGTTACATAATTGCAACCATTCTGAAAAAAATCGCTTATAAGTTCGAAATAGTACATCACAGACTCATGGTCATATATATGTCGCAGCCAAGTAGCTTAATTAGCCCTTTAATTAACAGCCTAGCCTCTTTACTAAGCAGCGGCGTTCAACTAGCGGCCTAAATGATATTCAGCCATTTGATCAAACTGTTAGGCGAATGACTTGGATCGGTGACGTTTTATCACTTGCCTAGCCTGTTCATTTCAATTTAGTTCCACTTTCTGCCACCTAGCGCCGAAACTCTCCAAACTGTCAATATGACGTCGACAAACAACAAATTGGATCGTGTTTTCCAAAGTTTAATGAAAAATAGTAGAATAGAAGAGTGTAGTGACAATAATAATGTGAATTTAGCTGTAAGCGACTCGGGCAATTTAATTTTTAAAGCGAATTTCTATTGAAAACTTGTTAACCAAAACTAACCACAACCAACCACCTCTGATCTCATAATTTTTAAAGAACAGTAATATGTTACATTTTAAGTACATTTATTAAAGAATTTCTTATGTCAGGTCAGATGTTTCATCTAGTGATGGGCATAATCGGATTATTTTAAGAATCGAATTATTGAATTATGAATGATTTCAATAATCGGATTAATTGATAATTCGAATTATATAATTATTTTATTTTTTAATCGTTTGAATTTTAAATTCTTGATTTCTGAATGAACATGTAAATCGATTCCGATGTAACTAAACACAAAGACTAAATATTATATACAGTTTGTCATAAAAGTCCGGGATCCCCTTAATAATTCGTCAACGGGGATTCTGGACTTTTATTATTATTATTATTATTATTATTATTATTATTATTATTATTATTATTATTATTTTAGTAAGTAAATTTTTCATTTGCCATAATTTTTTATGGTAATTTTTTACTTACCGGGCCCACGGCCGGTTTTATTGAAATTTTGTATACCGGGGAATTTTGGAACACTGATCACGAATCTGAAGTCAATTTTTTCGTACTCTGCTGGTTTTTAAGTTATAACGCCCCACTCGAACCTAACCAGCAAAACTTTCCTAAAATTCCTCCTTAAAACTGATTACACCCAAAATGGAAGATTTTATCGAAATACACTTATTATTTTAGGTAATTGTCTCGAAAGTTGCCTCCTCTCCGATTCTGACCAAATTTGGTATACGGGGCTTTTTGGGGCGCTGATTACGAATCTGCAAAAATTTCGGCAACGTTTGTTTACGAGATATTCATCATCAAAGAAAAATCAAAGTAACCTAATTTTCACTATATTTCCTTCTTGACAGAATTCTTGATTGTTACACTAGGTGGCACACAATATTTATAACACCTTTTAAAACCTTGTATTTTTATTTATTTTACACCTTTTTTCCATTAAATTGCGAACTTTCAAGTTCAAAGGCAGCAGCCACATTTGTTTACAAAAAGGCTAGTGTATACATGGTTGCCTACACGTTGCGGCGGGTGAAAGTGGAGGTTTACAATTAAATGGGAAAAAATGTAAAATTAATATAGAAACAAGTTTTTAAAAGGTGTTTGTGAAATATTGTGTACCAATTTGGTGTAAAAATCAAGAATTCTGTGCAAAAAGAAGGAGGAATAGTGTAAATAAGGTTAGTTTGATTTTCAACTTTGATGATGAATATCTCGAAAACGAAACGTTGCCGAAAAAAAAAAATTTCAGATTCGTAATCAGCGCCCCAAAAAACCCCCGTATACCAAATTTGGTCAAAATCGGAGAGGAGGCAACTTTCGAGACAATTACCTTATTTTATAAGAAAAATTTAATTTCACCTTCATTTAACAAATATTTTTAATAAAAAAAGCACAACAGGCACTTCCCACAAATATTATTTTTACTTTTACAAATGTCAACAAAATTGTCTAGAGATTTTAGACTGTTTTATGTTGGTACGCCAGGGACCCGCGAAACAATTGAATGGCCTACTTTATAAATTTGAATTATTTTTATTTTTTGGAAAGCGCTTGTTGTGCTTTTTTTATTAAAAATAATTGTTAAATTAAGGTAAAATTAAATTTATCGTATAAAATAATAAGTATATTACCATAAAATCTTCCATTTTGGGTGTAATCAGTTTTAAGAAGGAGGAATTTTAGAAGTTTGTGCAGATGTGAGGTTAGGTTCGAGTGGGGCGTTATAACTTAAAAACTAGCAGAGTCCGACAAAATGTGACTTCAGATTCGTGATAAGCGCCCCAAAAACCCCTGTATACAAAATTTTAATAAAATCGGCCGCGAGCCCGGTAAGTAAAAATTTACCTTTTTTATAATTATGATTTTCTCTCTATTTACATAAATATATACTTTACTATTAAAATATTAAATCTTATTCGTTATTAAATGTTATTATTTTTTTTTCGCGACGCGTAATCAATTCTGTGGGATCAGGTTATTTTTCGTAATTCAAATTAAATCTGAATAATCGCATGATAGCGATTATTTTAATAATCGGATTATCGATTATTTTTAATTCGAATTATCCCATCACTAGTTTCATCCTTTTTATTTCTGTCACATGGTCACCCTACCGTACGATTGACCAAGCATTAGCCAGCCAGTTTATTAAATTTTGTAACAAACGTTACGGCTGAATATTATTCAGGCCGCCAGTTGAACGGCGCTGTTTAATAAAGAGGCTCGGCTGTTGATTAAACAGCACATGGTCACTTTAGTACAATTATTACTGTACTCCTAATTAATTTAAAATGGAGGCAAAGAATGGGGGAAGGGGAGGAAATAAGAACCCCACTTTTTTCTTGCGACATATGCAGAAAATTTTTTTGTAAAATATGCTCCCAACTAACTGCCTCGGAAGTAAAGGTGATGGAATTAAAAGAAAGAAAAATGAAATTTTATTGTGTCAAATGCGAAAATTTTGAGACTCACGCACTTTTAACAAAAACCATCGACGATAAAACGAACATCATAACAGCCAAAGATGAAATCATAGCTCTGTTGCGGCAGAAAATATCTGAACTCGAAGGTAAGCAATCGGACATCTTGCCTCCTTTGTACAGCACGGTATTGCAAAAAAAAGATGGACATATCCCCACAGTAAGTATCCCCACAGTAATTATTAAGCCAAAGACGTCACAAGATTCCCGGAAAAGCAAAAAAGATATTCAGACTTCTATAAATCCTACAAAATTGCAGATTGGAATTAGAAACATGAGGGAAACTAAGCAAGGGAATATAGTAGTAAAATGCGACACTGAACAGGAAATGAAACGGTTTAGGGAAGAAGCTGAAAGTAAACTTAAGGAAAAATATGAAATAGAACTACCAAAGAAAATATTACCAAAAATAAAGATTGCAGGATATACTGGGGGTGAGTCTACTGAAAGCCTGGAAAATAAGATTCGAAAACAAAACGGATGGATTAATGAAACTGAATACCTAAAGATAACATATATTAAAAGCTTAGAAATAAACCAAATAATTCCATAATTTTGGAATGTTCCGAAGTCTTTATATGAGGATGCTAACTTATGGGAAAATCTGTGTAGACTGGGAACGTTTGCCTATTTATGAGGACCTTACTGTTTCTCGCTGTTATAAATGTCAGGGTTTTAATCATAAGAGTAGTAAATGCTCCAAGGAACAAAAGTGTGGTGAGTGTGCGGGTAATCATAGTACCCAAGAATGTGAAAGTGTGATTAAAAAGTGCGTTAACTGTATTACGCCAACAAAATTTATAAACTACAAAATAGTATAGATCACTCTGCATTTGACTGACCTGTCCATCCTTAAAGTATCATAAAAGCCTGTTGAAAAACAAAACTGATTATAACTCTTAATGGTATTTAATGTTCAAGATGATATATTACAACAAATAAATGAAGAGTATGGTGCTCAAAATGAAGTGATGGGACTCAGGAGCATTGAAAATCTAAAAAATAATAAAGATGAATGCTTTTTCAGTTTAATACACTTAAATATTCGAAGTTTAAATAAAAATATTGATAATTTAATAACTTTCTTGCAGACTTATAAGCTGCATTATTTGGACATCATTGTACTTACTGAAACCTTTCAAATTGAATCCATAAAAAATTGTTATGTACCCGATTATCAAATTATTTATAATGAGGCCAATTATAATAAAAATGATGGAACCTTAATTATGGTAAAAAATAACATAAATGTTGATTTTTCACTATACAGTTGCCAAACTCAAAAGCAACTCTTAGTAGATTAAATTTTGAGGTAAATAATGTAACTTTTGGTTTAACAGCAATATATAAACCTCCTGCTATTCCTAAAACCGAATTTACTAATGATGTATATACTTATCTAGAGACCATTCATTTTTGCAATATTGAAATTTTTGTGGGAGATACTAATATAAATATTTTGGATAAAAATGACAATCATGTAGCAAATTATCTTACTATGATGGATGCTCTTGGCTTTCAATCATATATAAATTCGGTTACTAGGTCTTCTTCCCAAACCTGTCTAGACCATATATTTGTTAATCAAAAATTAAAGACAAATAACTTATATCTTAATTCATATATTATAGAGGAAGCCATAACTGATCATAGCCCAGTGATGCTTTTTGTTAATCAGAAGACTGTACCTAATGGAGAAACAAGGACAGGCCAAGAGACTATTACTAAATCTAAAATAAATATTGCTAAACTTAAACACCTTTTTGCAGGAGGTGGATTGGTCTACTGTAATGAATGAAAAAACTCGGAAACAGCTACAAAAGTTTTTCTACAAACATACAAAAAAATGTTATCTAATGCTACAGAAACTTTTACTATTAAATTCAAAAAATATAAAAAAATAAAAAGTTGGATCAGTAATGGTATTATCAGATCAATTAAGATTAGAGATAAGATGAAACAAAAACTTTTAAAAAATTTTAATGTTCAACTGGAACAAGAATATAAAAACTATAGGAATTTTTTAAACAAACTTATTCACAAACAAAAAAATGACTATTATAAAAATAAAATTGAGAGTAACAAAACCGATTTAAAGAAACTATATGGTATTATTAAGGATGCAACTACGAAGCCAACAGCAAATTTGATAATTCTATAAACATTAAAAATAATTTGGGTCAAAATTTTGTTAATTGTTGGAGATGTCAAATTTTTGTAATGAATACTTCATAAATATCGGAGTTGAAATGGCAAAGGCCATTCCTCCTCCTGAAATAGAGTGTCAAACAGATTCGCCTATACCAAACTCAATTTTTCTTAAACCTGTAACTAAAAACGAATTAATTAAACATATAGCTTCATTAAGAAACAACAGCTCACCCGGCTATGATGACATTCAGGTTACTACAATTAAACAGACATACCTAGAGATACTTGATCCATTATTACATATATTTAATTTAATTGTAGAAACCGGGTTGTACCTGAAGAGTTCAAACTGTCAATAATTACGCCCATACCAAAGCGGGATGTAAAACTTCTATCAATAACTATCGACCCATTAGCCTCATAAGCCATTTTAATTGTGCTAAGGAGACTCACCCTTTTTTTAAAACTAACAACATATTATCTTCAAACCAGTATGGCTTTGTTGAGGAGTCTAGTACATCAGACGCAATGCATAAGCTTATAACCGAGGTAGTCAACAACTTAAATATGAATAAAAAAAGTTTAGCAGTGTTTTTAGACCTCGCAAAAGCATTTGACACTGTCCCCCATGACAGACTTCTTGCCGTTCTTCATTCCTGTGGTATTAGGGGAACTGCTTATAAATTATTGCAGAGTTATTTGGTTGGTAGATTACAGATGGTCAAACTTAATAATGTCTTAAGTAGTAAGCAAACAATAAAAATTGGTGTTCCACAGGGAACAGTATTGGGACCATTACTGTTCATTACCTACATAAATTCTTTGTTGAAGTTGAACATGGGCGGGATATCTATTTCCTATGCTGATGATACGGCGATTGTTTTTCGCCGGTGAATCTTGGGATAGTGTTAAACAAAATACAATAAATGGAATCAAGATTGTAAAAAATTGGCTTCAATCTTATAAACTAACTTTAAACTTAGCTAAAACCAATTATATAGCATTTTCCCTTACTAGGGCTAACAGACCACCTTTAACTCGTTACTATTGATAACCATCGCTTATGGAAGCATCAAGTACAAAATACCTTGGTATTATAATTGATCAGTTTCTTAAATGGCAACCACATATTGATTATCTATTGAGTAAACTACGCAGACTCATTCATAAGTTCTACCTAATGAGGGAATTTTTAAATAGAAAAACTCTAATAACACTTTATAAGGCATTTGTAGAATCGATAATTAGATATGGGATTCTGGTGTGGGGGACTTTATAATAGCAACTTACATAAATTAAATATCATACAAAAATACATCATTAAAATTATATTTAAAAGAAACAAATTATATCCAACTCGTAAGCTGTTTTCCTCAGAATTATGTAATATTAGATCAATATATATGGTAACTGTCTGTTCTTTTTATGCAGAAACATAGAAACATGCAGTTGCTATAGACCACAAATATTCCACTCGGGCTAATGAAAATGGAGATTTGCAACTTCCGCTTAGCCGCAATGATCTTAATATAAGATACATTAATTATATTGGCCCCAAAATTTATAATGTGCTTCCAGTCGAAATCAAAAGAATATTGAATAAACATAAGTTTAGGAAGGTATGCAAAAGATTTATTTGTGATAACTACCTACAATTTGAAAGGTTTTTTTAATTGATTTCTTTATCTTTAGTGATACATGATTTTTGTAGATTCCATATATGGCCGTTTCTCTTAGTTGTTAAATGTTACTTTCTTTAAGATATGTTTTTGAATCTAGTTGTGATTGTAGTGAATTATGCACATACAGGTGTTCCTCATCTAGGTGCATTTTACTTATTTTATTATAATTATATTAAATATTTTTTTATCGTAAGATTGGCCTACATTAGCCAGCCAGTTTATTAAATGATGTAATAAACATTACGGCTGAATATCATTCAGGCCGCTAGTTGAACGGCGCTGTTTAGTAAAGAGGCTAGGCTGTTGATTAAACGGCTAATTAAGCTAGTTGGCTGCGACATATATACAGCGTGTCCAAGATGAGAAGGGGCCAGTATGGGGATCTCCGAAACGGTAAGAGATACGTGGATAGTTTAAATTTGATTAAGTTGCGTATTGGAGAGCTCAATAACATACCGTTGAAAAACTGAAGTTATATTTTGTACTTTCGGAAAAATGGCAAAAAAACTGACATTTTTTATTTTTTCCAATTTTTGAAATAAACTCGTAAAAAAATAAAAACAAAAATCGGAAATTTCAGTATTTTGGCCATATTTCTGGAAGAACAAAATAGAACTTTAATTTTACACTGGTATATTATTGCAATATACATATATACATATATATGCAACTTTGCCAAATTTAATCTACCCACCTATCTCTTACCGTTTCGAAAATCTCCATACTCCATTAAATTTGTCTTTTAAAGAACTATTCAAAAATGTAATAAAATATAAGGTGCTCTTAATTAACGATACTTTACTACAAAGAAGTTTTATAAAAAACTTTTTCATATAACTTATAATTTTCAAAAGAGGATAAATGACCTTGAGAAATGGGCCACCCTGTACTTTTAAGTTATATTATATACCCTATTTTATATTTCAAATATTTCCATTTCTCTAAAATCAGTCATGACTTTATCACAGTGTCAAAATAAAGTTTTTTTATTTATAAAATGCCCTATTTTATAATAACTTTTAAAAATTATTTTAGGTTATATTGTGGGAAACGCCGGATTGCTGGTTACATTAGCACAGTTTGCAATAGCATATGCTATACTAATTTTTACAGTTAGTTCAGTTTGTGCTATATCAACAAATGGAGCTGTAGAAGGGGGTGGAGCATATTGTATCCTTTCTCTTTAAACAATTATTATATTGTGATAACTGATAACAAGTATTTTGAAACTATATTTGAGGATAATTTTAATGTAATAAAACCTCAATTATTAAAAAATAGTAACTAAAAACATCCAAACAAGATTTATCTTTAATTCTTTTATTAGCTAAGATCAGAACTCTTTAGGTTCACAATTTAGTGGATAAACAGGAACTTTATAAGTGTTTCGGATAGGTTTATATATAACAGAAGTTTAATAAGTATTATGTAACATGTAACTATATTTAAGTGTATTTATTACTGTAATAAAACCCATTCCTATTTTGACAAATAGTGACCAAACACCTTCATACAAGATTTATCCTTAAGATATATTATTAGTTATGATAAGCAGAACTCTTGGTCCAGAATTTGGTGGATCAATAGGAACTTTGTTTTTCTTTGCCAATGTGGTAAGCAGTGCCCTATGTATATCTGGTTGTGTTGAAGGATTAGTGGAAAACTTTGGACCTTCTGGTATGTAAGAAAATAATATTATTTTTAGAGCATCTGTATGGTACACACACTAAATTGCATACATATTTTTGATGACAAATATGTAAAGGTTAAATATTTATATACTAGGTGCCCAGTTGTTATGAAAGTAATATGTTTTTTTTTTTTGATTTTTAAGCTTTAGCAAAAATACTGAAATAATTAATTTTAGAACCATATATTAAAAAAGTTTAAAGATATAAACTTGAGTTTGTATTTTCTTGAAGGTAAGTAAAGTATGTGAAGTGGTTTTAAGAAGATCATGGCGCTAATGAAAAATTAAAATTTAATTTAAAAATTAAATTTGGACAACATGTGATCCAAACTAAATTCATTTGGACGTAAAATAGATTGTAGAATTTGAAAAACAATAAATATACAGGGTGTCCCTTTTAAAAAACAAAATTTCCAGTCACTTCCGATAAAA
>JAHBCN010027214.1:0-10214 GCA_019359885.1 Listronotus oregonensis | reverse complement strand
AGGGGGACTTTTTTTCGGGCCCACGTAGCAATTTGAGCCCACGAAGTTAATTTTTTTATACCACGTTTATTTGCTATACAAAAATGAAGTGGATGGAGACCGCCATTCGTTGTGATCCATCTCCAGTCGGTTTTTCGACGAAACATCAAAGGATACTCGAGACGCAGTGTGGACTGAGTTTTGGTGCAGCGCGCCACGAAGCAACGAGCTTGAGCCCACGAAGTTAATTTTTTTATACCACGTTTATTTGCTATACAAAAATGAAGTGGATGGAGGAGGCACAACTGCTGCTGATTAAGCTATATCAATCAAAACCAAATCTCTGGATATCTAATATCTTAATATTACAGAAAAACTGAAAATAATCAAGTTTGTTTTAAAGTTAAATTTGGTTTTGGTTAACACTAAATGCTCTACCTGTCTTGAGCTGAAACTGGCTTCCTTTTTCCTTTTTCCTTTTTAGAAATTTTATTTTTTGTTTTTATCAATATTGTTTCAAAGTCAGTTGGGGTTATCCGGGTGAAGTTTTTATACTCCCCACTAACAACGTGCTGAAAGCTTAAGTCTCGCTGCAGTGCCCGGCCGGATCTTTTTTTATAGAGTTCAGTACTCTACCATCTACGTTTTTTGTTTTTTTTTAAGGACGTTGCAATTATCAGCGCGCCACTACTTAAAATCGCACAGATTGCAGCTTTTTGACTTCCCTAATATCAGACGTGTTCTCTTGCCGTCGGACAAATCACAAATAAATATGGCTCGGCGTGCGCTCGTCGCGATCCATGATACTAAGTAATAGTATCATGGTCGCGATCTATGGATCGCAGCAAAGCGCGCGAGTCGCTCGCGAGTGTCTCGCGGGAAGTTTGTGGCTCGAGACGCGTCGCGCGCATGTCTCGCGGCGCGTCGCCTTCTCTGCTCGTCAAGTTTGTACGCACCTTGATGCAGGAGAGAATGTCGACGCTTTTATGGGCAAATCGTTGAAACATTGTCTTCCGTGATTTGACATAAATTTAAAAAAAAACTTTCTTATTTTAGAAATGGCATCGAGGTGCTGCCAAAGCTGCCCAAAAATGGGCCGACAAATGTGAATTTCTTGTTCACGATAGCGTAGTTGGTCGCCATATCGCGGGCTATGGTTCTTGTGGACAAAATATTTTCATCGTTAGTAAGAGAGTGCCTTGGTAAGTGGTAAAAAGTTTTCCTTTTAAAATTATCATCTGCTCTATAATCCAGAAAATGAAGCTCAAAAAATGGCAAAACCTCACAATTTTTTCGTCCTTCATCGATTTGCATAAAAACTTGGAATTAGGCTCATCTTACCCCTACTTCAAATTCTATATCATGCCGATGGGCGCTGTTTGTTTTTTAAGGGTGAAAACTACCCCTAATTGTAAAAACTTATAAAATAACATTTTAAACCTTAAGATGGGTAAAACTTGATTTGGATTAGTTGAATTATGATTGTTTTATGCTTTGGAATACAATTTCAGAATATTTCAACCCTTAAAAATTAATCCTTGTTAAAGCTTAAAGTAAAAAAAAAGTTCACCCTAAACATAGTGATTTAATTTAAGAATGATGTTGTTTTTTAAATTTTTTTTGTTTAACCTTAAAATTTTTTAAAAATTTTTTTTGCAAATTTTTTTTTTCCCAATTTTCCCCTTTAAAAAACCAAACCCCCCTTACAACATTGGAATTCTTATAACCTAATTTAATAGATATAAATAATGTGAAAAAAGTAGAATTACATACAAACATTTATTTACACAAAAATACACTGATAAAATAAAATTAGTACAAACACAGATACAAATGAATTTTTTTAAATGTCTATTTATATAATCATCGTCGATTTACGTCACCCCCCCCCCTTTTTTTATTTACTGGTGCGCTATTATTCAACCCTCACTAGAGCCCCTTTTTATTTTGAAAAAAATGTGAAAAGTTTTGAACGTGTATACTGGTTATGTAGATTATTATGCTCCGAAGTGGGCTATTTTTCGAAAAAAAAAAAATTGGTTTTTTAAAAAAAAAATTTTTTTATTTTTTTAAAATGTTTTTTGTAGGGTTTTTCAAGAGCAAAAAGGGGCTATGAAAATTTAAACCCCCCTTTTTGTTTTGAAATGGGGTGAGTTCAAAGGGCTGAAAAAGATGGGTTTTGCTTTAAAAAAAGGGTTTTTAAATTTGGCCATATCTAAAAATTTTTTATTGAAAAAAAAACTCAGCATTTCTTTCGTATCCCCATTTTTTTTAAAAAGTTTTTTTTGAAGAAAAGGGCTTTTTTACGAAATTGGGAAAATCTTTTTTTAATTTGGGTTTTAAAATTTTTTTTAAAATTAAGGATTTTAAATTGGTCAAAATTTAGGAGGGTTTTTAAAATGGGGAAAATTTTTAATTAATAAGGGGGGAATTTACTGTTTTTTTTGTAAAAAAGGGAGGGACCAAAACTATTTTTTTATTATAACCCACTAAATTTTTATACTAGAGTTTAAAGAAAAAAAAAAGGTCTTATTAGCTCGGTCAGTGTTGGTTAAAGAGAAATTATAAAAAATTTTTTTTCTTTTTTTTTTCTTTTTAAATTTTTTTTTAAAACAGTTTTTTTTTTTAAAATCCTTTTCAATTGGCCCCCTTAAAACCCCTTTAAAAAATAAAAAATTAGTTTTACGGAAAAAACGTAGGAGACATTTTTTACTTAGATAATTCTTCGGTTCCTGTAGTTAAAATGTAACAAAAAAATTTAACCTCCGAGATGGCAACCACCCCAGAATAAAGCATTCCTCTGTGAAAATTTCAGGAAAAAAAATTTGGGGCGAAAAATTGGGGAAAAAAGCTTTATTTCCTGGGACATAGCTTTTTAAAAAATTTTCAAGAGCATTTAATGATTATTTAAGTCAATTTTTGTAATTCTTAATTTCAACGTTTCGGCGAGGCAAATCCATCATCCTTTTAGTACCTTTGCTATAAAATGCATATTCAATGGATAGTTATAAATTTATTCAGATTTTTATTTATTTTTTAGGCTATTTGCAATAGAAACTTGGTGGTTGGAAAAAAATGCATTTAAATATGGAGATAAACATAATAATATGACCCTTACCGGGCATTACACCCAATTGGTGTGGGCAGCGACTCACGAAGTTGGGTGTGGACTATCCAAATGTTACCAGAGAAGTTACGATAAGGATGGAAAAGAAATACCTAGTAGAAAACGAGTGTTTTATAATTATGTTTGTAACTATTGTCCTATGTAAGTTGAAACACGTAAGGCGTTGTAAAAATGCTGTTGTAATGATAAAAAAGTTAGTATGTAGTGTCTTAAGGGTCAAATCATAAACCCTTTTGGGTTTTTTTTCCCCCGCTGTTGCAGGGGGATTTTTTTGGGGTTCAATACAACCCCCTTTATGGGCATAAAAATTTAGTTATTGCTCGACTTGGGTAAACGTAAAATTTATAAATTTTGGGGGGGGAAAACTCGTTGGGCTAATCGAGAAGGGGTTTCCCCGAAAATAGTTAGAAGGTTTCGAAAAATTAAAAAAAGCCCCCATGGGTTTTTTTTTAAAAGCGGAAAACTAAAAAAAAAAAATTTTTGGGGGGGGATTTACCCTTTTGGAAACCCCCCCTTTTTAACCCTCAAAAAAAGTCCGGAAAGGGGCCCAAAAAATTTAAAAATAAAAATTTATCCCAAACCCCCAATTTGGGCTGAAATTTTTTTTTTTTCGTCTTTAAAATTATAAAAACCGGAAAAAAAATTTTTTGGGGGAAAAATTTCCCTTTTAAAAACCCCCCCTTTTTAAAACCCTTTCGCCGAGGGCCGAAAAAAAAAAAAATAAATTTATCCCTTTTTATCGGTCTGAAATTTTTTAAAAGACCTTTAAAATTATAAAAACTAAAAAAATTTTTGGGGGGAAAAATTTCCCTTTTAAAACCCCCCTTTTTTCCTCCGGGGTCCGAGGGCCGAAAAATTTAAAAAAAATTGATCCCCAAATCTTAAAAGGTTTGAAATTTTTATAAAAAGCTTTTAAAAAAATAAAAACTGGGAAAAAAATTTTTTTTGGGGGGAAAAATTTCCCCTTGGGAAACCCAAAACCCCTTTTTAAAACCCCCCAATTTAGTCCGAGGGGGAAAAAATCAAAGTAAAAATTTTTTTTAACTTCGCATCGGCCCGAAATTTTTTTACGAACGTCTTAAAGTTATAAAAAAACGTAAAAAATTTTTTTGGGGGAATGCCCCTTTAAACCACCCCCCTTTTTTTCCTCAAGTACGTCCGAGGGGGGAAAAAAAAAAAAATAAAAATTTTTTTTAACCCTTTTTATCGGTCTGAAATTTTTATACGAACGTCTTAAAGTTATAAAAAAAACAGTAAAAATTTTTGGGGCAATGTTACCCTTGAAACCAACCCCTTTTTTTCCCCAATACGTCCGAGGGCCGAAAAAAAAAAAGTGAATTGATCTAACTCTCGCATCGGTCTGAAATTTTTATACGAACGCTTGTTAAAAAAAACTGAAAAAAAATTTTTTGGCGCAATGTTACCCTTAAAAACCCCCCCTTTTAAAACCCCAATACGTCCGAGGGCCGAAAAAAATCAAAAAAAAATTTATCTAACCCCGCATCGGTCTAAAATTTTTTTTAAAAAAACGGTTTTTAAAATTTAATAAAAGCAAAAAAATTTTTGGGGCAATGTTCCCCTTTAAAAACCCCCCCTTTTTTAACCCTCAAGTCGCCCCGGGGGGCCCAAAAAAAAAAAGGGGAATTATCTAATTTCCATCGGTCTGAAATTTTTATACAAAAGTCTTAAAGTTAAAAAAAATGAAAAAATTTTGGGGGGCCAATGTTCCCCCAAAAACCCCCCTTTTTTAACCCCCCGGGACGTCCGGGGGCCCAAAAAAAAACGTTGAAGATCTAACTCGCATCGGTCTAAAATTTTTTAATACGAACGTTTTAAAATTTTTTAAAAAAAAAGGGGGAAAAAAATTTTCCCAAAAGTTCCCCCCGAAACCCCCCCCTTTTTAACCCCCCAATACGTCCGAGGGCCGAAAAAAATCAAAGTAAAAATTGATCTAAATCCGCATCTTTTGAAATTTTTTACGAACGTTTTTAAAATTATAAAAAAAAAAAATTTTTGGCAATTTACCCTTAAAAACCCCCCTTTTAACCCCCAATACGTCCGAGGGCCGAAAAAAAAAAAGTGAATTGATCTCCTCGCATCTTCCGAAATTTTTTTAAAAACGTTTTTTAAAGTTATAAAAAGCTAAAAAATTTTGGGGGCCCAAAAAGTTACCCTTGAAACCCCCCCTTTTTTCCCCCCCCCAAAATACGTCCGAGGGCCAAAAAAAACAAAGTAAATTTTATCAACTCTCATCTTTTGAAATTTTTTAGAACGTCTTAAAGTTAAAAAAAAATTAAAAATTTTTTTGGGAATTTTTTCCCTTTTTAAAACCCAAAACCCCTTTTAACCCCAAAGTGTCCGGGGGGAAAAAAAATTTCCAAAAAAATTGATCTAACCTCCGCATCGGTTTAAAATTTTTTTACGAACGTCTTAAATTTAAAAAAAAGCAAAAAAAATTTTTTTGGGGAAATTTTTTTTAAAACCCAAACCCCTTTTTTTCAACCCCCAATACGTCCGGGGGCCAAAAAAAAAAAATAAATTTTGATCTAACTCCAATGGTCTAAAATTTTTTTTACGAACGTTTTAAAAAGTTAAAAAAAAACAGAAAAAAAATTTTTTGGGGCAATGTTCCCCTTTTGAAACCCCCCTTTTTTTTAACCTAAATACGTCCGGGGGCCCGGGAAAAAAATAAAAATGAATTGATTTTAACCCCCTGGTCTGAAATTTTTTTTTACGAACGTCTTAAAGTTATAAAAGCGAAAAAAAATTTTGGGGGCCCAAAAGTTCCCCTTTTAAAACCCCCCTTTTTTTAACCCTCTACGCCGGGGGAAAAATTTTAAAAAAATTACCCAACCCTTTTGGCATCCCTAAAATTTTTTAATAAAAACTTTTTTTAAAATTAAAAAAAAAGGAAAAATTTTTGGCAAAAAGTTACCCTTTTAAACCCCCCCCTTTTTAACCCAAAATACGTCAAAGGGCCAAAAAAAAAAAAAAAAATTGACCAACCTCGCATCGGTCTAAAATTTTTTAAAAACAACTTTTAAAATTAAAAAAAAAAGGAAAAATTTTTGGCAAAATTTTTCCCTTTAAAAAACCCCCCTTTCAACCCTAAAGGTACGCCCGGGGGGCCAAAAAAAAAAATAAGACCCAACCCCGCATCGGTCTGAAATTTTTTTAAAAACTTTTTTTAAAATTAAAAAAAAAGGAAAAAAAATTTTTGGGGGCCCAAATTTTTAACCCCTTTTTAAAAACCACCCCTTTTCAACCCCCCCCGTCCGAGGGCCAAAAAAAAACAAAAAAAATTGATAAAACCTCGCATCGGTCTAAAATTTTTTTTAAAAAAACTTTTTTTAAAATTATAAAAAACGGGAAAAATTTTTTTTGGCCTTTTCCCCCTTTTAAAAACCCCCCCTTTTTAACCCCTTTCAAGTACGTCCGAGGGCCGAAAAAAAAAAAAAAAATTGACCCAACCTCGCTTTTGGTCTGAAATTTTTATAAAAACGTCAAATTATAAAAACTAAAAATTTTTTTTGGGCGATGCCCCCCTTGGGGAACCCCCCCTTTTTCCAACACTCAAGTACGTCCGAGAGCCGAAAAAAATTCAAAATAAATTGATCCAACTCTCGCATCGGTCTGAAATTTGTATACCATCGTCTTAAAGTCATAAAAAAGCAATGAGGACGAAATTTTGAAACAATTTTGTTTATTGACAATTGGCCTACTTGTTGAAAAACTAAATTTAAGTTAAATTTTTAACGGGAATAAATTCTTTGAAGTGTTCTGAATACACCATAGTTTTTTAAAAAGTTTTCAATTATTATTTATTACCTTAAAAACGATTATTTAGTGTGACGTACTCGGTTTTGACGCCGAGTGCGCAACCAAAAATGTCGCGCGGAAGCCCATTTTCAGCGGTAAATTAAAATTATAAATAATGAAGATATAACTCCCGGAGCTGATACTTTTTTATTGGAAATTTTCTCCTCTTCAAGGAACCTTTTTGCAATTTCCGCTATCTCCTATGGTTTTTGAGTTATCATCAAAAATCGAAGTGACTTTTTTTTCGTTTTTTGTTTATAACAATTGCAATTTTTATTGGCAGAAAAAATCCTCAAAACGCCTTTCTCAGATTTGCATTCCGTGCCGAATGAGCTATCGCTTATATTTTTCGAAGCCTTTTAACTATTTTTCGCCGGAAACACCCTTCTCGACTAGACTACGTCAGTTGATTTCAGTTTGCCCTCTTATTTATTTTTTTTAGAGGTAACAGACCAGGCCGTACGTCTTTCCCATACAAACGTGGCAACCCGTGCAGTTCCTGCAAGAAACACTGCAGCAAAAAACTTTGTCTAAATTCTTGCGACGTGGCCGACGTATGGGCTAACTGCAAACAGCTATACAAGATGCACCCGACTTGGCTGTGTAATTCGCATACACCAAAAGGAAGACAAAGGGCACAGTTTTGTAGAGCAACATGTACTTGTAAAAATAAAATTCATGATTGAAAACATTTTTTATTTATTACAAAATTTTCAATATAGCAGGTTTGTTGGTCTAGGCGAATGCGCAGGAAAAGTGTAGAATGGCGCCATCTAACGAACAAAAAGTAGAACTAGTAAAAAAAAGGTAAAGCCATTGTTTTTAAAGAATTCTATAAAATGCTTTACTTAAGGCAAAGATTCCTTTTTTAAAAGTTAGTTAGTTTTAATCATGGATTTAGGATAAGGGTCATCCACTCTCTGTTACAAAAATGGCCCTCAAATTGCAGTAAATGTACAATGTAGTGGCGATATGTTTCAGAAGAACTTCAGTTTTTCGTAATTTGCTCCTTTTCCAAATTTTTTGATAAATTTTTTTTGCACTTTTTTTACAAAATAAAAAAAAGGGTCTGAAAAATTAATTTTTCATTGATTAACCAAAATAAAGTTTTTTTTTAGTAAAAACAACCGGGATTTTAACAAACCAACATTCCAAAAACCCAGTTCGGGTTAAAATTTCTTGGATTTGGGGGTTAGGGTCTCAAAATTTAAAATATTCTTTAAATTCCATAAAAAGGGCAAACAATTTTGTCGACAACGTCAAAAAATTTCTGGCCTTTTTATTAAACCCAAAAACAAAAAGGGTTTTTTGATTTTTAAATTTTCCATTTTTCTCGCAAAAATGAATTTTTCGGATTTTTTTTTTTAATTTTTATTTAAACAAAATTGTTTTTTTTAATCGGGTTTAAAAATTTATTTTTTTAAAATTTCGAAGGGACAAACGAACCGGCCCCCTTCAGTTTATATATTGCGGTCAAGGTTATTGCTTCCCATTGGTTTCCTGAGCTACACCAGCGCCTTTTAGTTTGGGCCACTTTTTGAGCAAAACATCCATAAGAGAGGGTGATCCTGACCTATACAATCCATAGTTTATATCATGGGTGGTGATTCACCACCCTTGCTCCAAACCTATTGATCCTTTCTCTCTCGCACGCTTGTTTGCATGGCAAACAATGGCACGGCCAAGCGCCAAGGCTGCCTCTATAGGTATATGCTCGAAGATTCTCACTCACCGACTGACATTGACATATGTGTCATTAGAAAGTCAATTTTTTGATTGTGATATTGTGATAATTGATAAATAGAAGTCAATAAAACCAAGGGACGTGTAACTTTTTAGCTAAACTTGTTAATTTTTATTTTACTCAATGTGTTTAGTTTGTTTGTGCGGTGTGGCTTAGTAATTTTTATTTTTAGACCAGAGAAATATGCTGATTTAGGGTTACAATTTTAAAAACATGTTTGCATCTTTAAAAAACAAGATTCGGGAGGAAACCGGCAGTGATTTAGGAAAACTAACAGCAAAAATCACTTCTAGCACTGTTCAGAAAATAGAGAACCTAAGAGGCAGATCACACCAAGGCTCTACTTCAAGTTTAAATTCGGTTGTTTCGTCAGGTATCGTAACATATGATATGCCACAGTTTTGAAAAAGTTTGTATTTTAGCTCTAAATGCTTTAAGAGATCCTCTCCTAAAAATAGTGGATATGCAGTACTGCAACGAAGCTATTATGGTCAAATAATTCAATTTAAATAATTTTATTTTTTACCATATTCTTTTTGGGAACAATTGCATATACGGTTTTCTGCTATTTTTGGATTTTGATTTTTTTTTAATAAAATTACATTTAAGTATCCTTTGGGATAGCAAATATACTACCGGAGAAGAGAAATTGTGTTTAATTTTTGTTTTTTCAACCAAATAAACTTAATTGGGTCTTGGAGGAATTTGAGTGCTGGGCGGGGAAAAAAGTATAAATTGATAATTATTTAGTTAAACATAACACACAGAAACAGAAATCTATTGGGCAAAAAACGCAGAAAAAAACGGGAATAACAACTTTTAATTTAAATTTAAAAAAAAATAGGTTAGAAATAAATCTAATATCTGATAACACATTCTTTCTATGTCAAATTCAAAAAAAAGTATCAACAGTGTTGCCGGACTTAATAATTTTTTGGCCATCAAATTTTTATATTCTGGTTCTGTCTAAAATATAATTTTTGGGGTAAAAAAAAGTTTTTTTGCTTACCAAAACTAACCATGACCGACTAGGGGCTCTTGAATTTGTCTAAACAGTTGGTCATGGTAATTTTGGTTAGTTAAAGGGTTTTTTTTTTTTTCCCAATTATATTTCAGACGTGAAAATGCGGGAACGTATTCGAAAAAAAACACTGCACGCTGACGTTCCTTGTCATAATGGGGAGTTTTCGCATTATATGGAGAAAATCAATGGAATTTTAAATTTTCAAATTAAAATAAAAAATATTAAAACACATAATTTCTCTTCTCCGGGAGTATATTTGCAATCCCTAAGGACACTGGAATATGACTATATAAAAATTTTACCATATAATCCAAAAAAAAGAAGAAAACCTTTTATGCAATAATTACCTTCTTCTTTATAGACATGCCAAGTAGGTATATGAAGACTATAGATAATTAATATTTGGTTAGCCAAGGTGGTTATAGCTGCACAAAAAAAAAAATTCAACTACAATTGTATCTGACAACGGTGTTGGGAAAAACCACCCACGGAATTATCTTTGAAACACCTTAAGCAAATTG
>JAHBCN010027213.1:0-10270 GCA_019359885.1 Listronotus oregonensis | reverse complement strand
TATCGAGGACCTTCTAGTTTGGGTTTGCGGGTTTAATTTTTTTATATAGGTCAAACTAGTGGCCCCCTGGTCAAGTTTTGCCCAACTCCCACGCCGACTAGCAGTCGCGAGCACATTTACGTTGGGCTTTCTTGGGTGGTAATTTTTTTAGGTGGTACTTTAAGAATTCATTAAAATTTTTTAATAGGGTAAAAAACGTAACAAGTTCAAAACTCACCAATATAGAGGACCCTACTTTTTACTCATCTGATTCAGACCCTGAATTCAAATCCCCCTTATAGGGTTTCAATTTTTTTATATGCCACTTTCCCATTTAGATCCACCCTTTTCATTTCCCAAATTTCTGAACAAGTTTTGAGATTTTTTTTTGATTTTGAAATATATAACGCGGAGCTAGCGCAGAGAATCTTTTTGCATCTGATAGAACTTTGTTGGTCACCAAACTAAATCGCCTTCATCAAAGGACACACCCCTCTTCCGAGGTTATATGACGAGCATTACGATCGATGGGCGTAATTATTCTTTACATCTTTAAATAGCGCCATTCCATTAAATTCGCTGGTACCTGTCTCTATCTCCTGGCATTATTCTATATCTTGATCGACATTTAACTTTCCATAAAATTTACCTGAAAGGATGCCTCCCGAAAACCCAAAAAAATCCGGCGAATAGCCAGTAATTTAAAGTTTAGCTGTATTAATAGCTCGCTGTATTTTTAAGTTTGCTCATCCCAACTGATGATCATTGACATAATTTTTAACACAGTTTCAACTGTACGATTATCCCTCTTGACAAAATAACATTGCGGCAAAAATAAGGTGTATACCATATCTTCTGAACCTCGTACGTATAGCACAACTTTCTAAAACTACGCCCTTTGGAATTGTGGTCCATTATCACAAATTAAAATTTTGGGGGAGTTGCATTTTCCCAAAATTACTTTTTCTAGACAACTATTGACATGATGTGATTTAGGTGCAAAGGGGGAAATAAAAATACATACTTCGTAAACCAACTGAAATGACAAGAAAAATCTGTTACCTTTTTTGAAGGCGTAAAAGGACCAACAAGGTCGATTACTAAGAGTTGAAAAGGCATAGTTATCGTTTTTTTTTTTCCCCAGGAGTCCCATGCCTGATGTATTGGGCATCTTCTGCTCACCACATACTGACAAGAGCGAACGATCTTAAAACATCACTACGCATTCTTGGCCAATAATATTGTTCCAGAACTCTATTTAACGTTTTATAAAATCCAAAGTGACCACTAGTAGGAGGATCATGACATGCTTTAATAACTTCGTTCCTTTGCGGTTCCGGGACTAAAAATTTCCATTCAGGGATATTTGATCTCATATTAATACGTGACGTAACATGTTTAAAGACAAAATCGTTTTTAACTTTCCATTGAGGAAACTTTTCCGGGTTTTGAAGAATTTTTTTCTTAGGTTATCATACCATGGTTCAATCCTGTCACTATCAAGATCATATATCACCGCAATCTTGTCGTTTTCATAAGGAATTATTGAAAGACTATCTGCTACTAAATTCAAAGTACTTTTCTGTGAATCAAGTCAAATGTATGTTGACGGAGTTTCACTGCCCATCTAACCAATTTTCCTGATGGATTTTTAAGATTATTTAACCATAGCAGACTATAATTGTCTGTAATAACATTAAATCTTACTCCCTCAACGTAAGCTTTGAATTTATCTATGCAAAATAACACAGCTAACAATTCCTTTTCTAAAATAGCATAGTTTCTTTCTGAACGAGAAAGTGATCTACTTGCGTAAGCTATTACTCGCTCTTCACCGTCAGTGACTTGCGTCAATATTCCTCCCAATCCGGTGTTACTTGCGTCGCACTAGATAGTGAATTTTTTTGTAAAATCTGGCTGCGCTAAAATAGGTGCAGATACTAGCAATTCTTTAATTTTTACAAAAGCAGATTCGGCTTTATCAGTCCATACAGCAGGTTGACCTTTTTTCTTTCCATTAAGTGGATCATTAATTGGTGACACTAACGTCGAAAAATCTTGGATAAATCGCCTATACCATGAACACATGCCCATAAATCTTTTAATTTCTGTAGTATTTTTAGGGCGATGATAATTTACCATACTAGCCATCTTATCTGGATCTGTTCGCAAAGAATTGTTGCCTACAATATATCCTAAAAATTTTAGTGAAGTTTTTAAAAATGACATTTTTCTAAATTAATGGTTAAGTTAGCTTCTTTTAATTTTTCCTTAACTGTTGCAAGTAATTTTAGGTGTTCTTCAAAGGTAGAACCAATTATAATGATATCATCGATGAAAGAAAATATTTTTGGTTCATATTCAAAATGGCATCATTTAGTCTTTGTTGTGTTTGAGCAGCATTACATAGTCCAAATGGCATAGTTACAAACTGAAATTGACCCCTTCCTATTACATTAAAAGCTATTTTTTCTCTAGACTCTGGAGAAAGTGGAATTTGCCAAAATGCTTTTCTTAAATCTATAGACCTTATATACTTGGCTCCTCTTATGGAATTTAAAATCCTGTCAACATTTTGCAATGGATAGGAGTCAGGACGAGTCACATTATTCAAACCTCTTACGTCATACACTAATCTAAATTCTCCATTTTTCTTCTTTACCAAAAGCACAGGGGAACACCATGGACTATTTGATGGTTCGACCACACCCAACCTTAACATCTCGTCATTTCAGTATTTTTTACATTTATGGTGACATTGCAAAAGGTCTTTTCTTAAAAGGTGTAGCATCACCGGTGTCTATATTAAGTATGATCTTATCTGTTCTTCCTAAACGGTCTTTACTGGATATTTCATTAAAGGATTGTATAACTTCTCCTGCCTTCTTTCGTTCTTCTGGTGTTAAGTCATCAAGAGAATATAAAGGATTATTAAATTTATCATTACCGCAATTAGACACTATATTAATATCACCTTGCACTAAATCACTTTGAACTCTCCAAGTATCCTTTTTAAAATTCACTAAGACTTGAAATTCTTTAGCAAAGTCACAACCGAAAGTAAAAGCTTGTGGTATAGACGGTACTACTAAACATTTTATAATTTTACAGATGTTGCTTATGCAAATAGGTAAGTCAACTATTCCCAAAACTTTCTTTTGTGACCCATCTGCGGTACAGACTTTCCTTGAAGTGTCAGAATTTATTTTTATTTTAACCTTTTTTAAAACTGATATTCCAGCCAAACCAACGACTGAGGTTGTTGCACCTAAGTCAAATAATACAGTTATATTTTGATCAAAAAGTTTAACAGAAATATATGGCCTTGAATCGGAAGGTTTTTTAACAAATAATGGTGAAACTTCAAAAACTGACTGACCATGTTTGAAAAAATCTGAAACATATTTCAACCAAGAATTCCAATTATTTTTATCAAAAAAGTCTTTCTTATATTAACCTTTCGATGTAGATAGAAGGCCATAATTCGCACCATCCACAACTAGTTTTTTGAACAAGTCTTACAATCATTGGACTTCACATCTGGCTTTCCACATTTAAAACAGAAAACTTTTTTAACTGCCTTACAGCCACGATATGTATGGTTAGCCAAACCACAATTCCAACAACTGATAGACTTTCTTAAAGAGCTGGTGTTTGTATTACCTAAATTTGAATTATGTTTTTCTTGAATTTTCACCATTAGGAATATTTTTATTTTTGTGATCAAAATTATTACTTTGAGAATTATTCTTTGGATGATTTTTGTTTTTAGTGCCAAAATTATTATCTGAAGAACTATGAGAAAAACTATTTCTAAATCCTCGATCATGAGAACTAGAATTATGTTCTTTAAGTTCTGATACTTCCGAAGATCTATTTTTATTTTTAAGATAATTAGCCTCTTCTAATTTTCTACAACAATTTGTTAACTCGGTAACAGTTGTTATGTCTAACAAAGCTAGTTGTGAAATATATTCGCTTAACAAATTTTGTCTTAATATCTTAACTTTTGTGACCTCGGCTGGAACACGTACCAATCTATTAAACAGGGTATTCATGTGAGCTACAAAAATCGCGACCGATTCGTTCTTTTTCTGCTTACGTTGCTTAATTTGTTCCCATATTTCATCTTCTGCGTCGGAATGCAAAAAGTCCCTTTTTAATAAAACTACAAGCTCGTCCCAATTATTTACACTACCCTTATTGCAACGATACCAAGCAAATGCGTCACCTACAAAAAGTTCAACTGCAGCATTGAAAAGGTCTGCTTTAAAAACTTTACGCGCCTGCGCTAATTCATCAATACGTTCCAAAAAAGAAAATAAATTTTTTGAATCGCCATTAAATTTGACACCCCATTCAGAAATTGGAATAGTATTGCCTGAGCAAGTAACAATAGGAGCTGCTACATTAATAACAGGAGCTGTTTGATTAGCTGGTTGAGTAAGATCAACTACTTTTATATTGTCATGAAGGTCACATTCAAATTTCAAGCAGGTGGCATAAAATTCTTGAAAAAAGTTTTTAATTTGTGGTACCTCATCGTTATTAATAACATCAGGTATATGTAAAAAATTTTCTAAGTTTTTAACTCTTAACGTTACATGAGCAATTCATGTAACTGAAGTTCCGAACGTTCATTGAACGAAAAGCATTTTGAATTCAAATAAACGTATTAAAGACTTATACCAAACCTTTAAAAAAAAATCAAACTGATTTTTAAATTTTTTAGAAATTTTTAAACATTTTATTGGGCTCGGAATACCCCAGAGCGGAGTGAGTACCCTTTAGCCATATGGGGTCTCGTACCACGCTGAATCTTTGGGAGAAATATTAGGCTGGTTCTTAAAATTAATAAAAAAAATTTTAAAAAATTGAACTCCGGACTCACCCCCAGAGGGAGTTGACTACCATTTGTCCATAAGAGGTTTGTATCACGCTAAATATTTGGGATACAAATTAGGCTGGTTTTAAAATTCATTAAAACATTTTTAAAATAATTTTTTAACTTCCCGGGCTTTACCCCGAGCGGAGGACACCCTTTACCATGGAGCCTTGTACCACGCAAAACCTTGGGAAAAATTAGGCTGGTTTTTTAAATCCATTTTAAAAATTAAATTATTTTAAACCCCGACTCATCCCCCCGGAGCGGAGCTGATACCCTTTGTCCATATCCTTGTACCGCTAAATCTTGGAAAAATTAGGGTGGTTTTAAAATCCATTTAAAAAAATTTAAAATTATTTTAAAAAATTTAAAATTATTTTAAACCTCGGACTCATCCCCGAAAGCGGAAGCGACTACCCTGTCCATATGGGGCCTGTACCACGCTAAATCTTGGGAAAAGGCTGGTTTTTAAAATCCATTTTAAAAAAAATTAAAACCATTTTTAACTCTTGGATTACCACAGAGCGGACTGACTACCCTTTGTCCAAATGGGACCTACCACGCTAGCTTTGGAAAAATAGGCTGGTTTTTAATCCATTTAAAAAAATTTAAAATTATTTTGACTCTCTTTGTCCATATGGGGTTTTACGACGCTAAATCTGAAAAAAAAATTTTGCTGGTTTTTAAAATCTAAAATTTTTTTTTATAATTTTTAACTCTCGGACTATACCCAGAGCGGAGCTGGCTACCTTTATCCATATGGAGCTTGTACCACGCTATTTTGGGAAAAAAATTAGGATGGTTTTTAAAATCCCTAAAAAAATTTAAAATAATTTTGAACTCAGACTCACCACCCAGAGCGGAGCTAGCTACCCTTTTCCATGGGCCTTGACCACGCAATTTTGGAAAAATTAGGCTGGTTTTAAATCCATTTAAAAAAAATTTAAATATTTTGAACTCTCATCACCACCGAGCGGAGCTGACTACCCTTTGTCCAAAGGGGCCTTGTACCACGCTAAATCTTGGGAAAAAATTTGGCTGGTTTTTAAATATTTTAACTCGGATCACCACCCAGAGGGAGCTGGCTACTTTTATCCATATGGAGCTTGTACCACGCATGGAAAAAAATTTGGGTAGTTTTAAAAACCATTTAAAAATTTTAAATAATTTTGAATCTGACTCACCACCCAGAGCAGAGCTGGCTACTCTTTGTCCATATGGGGCCTTGTACCACCCTAAAACTTTGGGAAAAAAATTAGGCTGGTTTTTAAAATCCATAAAAAAAAATTAAAATAATTTTGAACTCTCGGACTCGCCACCAGAGCGGAGCAGGCTACCCTTTATCCATATGGACAAAGGGTAGTCAGAGAGTTCAAAATTATTTTAAATTTTTTTAAATGTATTTTAAAAACCAGCCTATTTTTTTTCCCAAAAATTTAGCATGGTACAAGGCTCCCTATGGATAAAGGGTAGCCAGCTTCGCTCTGGGTGGTGAGTCCGAAAGTATAAAACTATTTTATTTTTTTTTTATGGATTTTAAAAATTGGCCAAATTTTTTTCCCAAAGATTTTGCGTGGTACAAAGCCCCATATGAACAAAGGGTAGTCAGCTACCCTTGGTGATAGAGTTCAAAATTATTTTAATTTTTTTTCATGGATTTTAAAACCAGCCTAATTTTTTCCCAAAATTTAGCGTGGTACAAGGCCCCTCTATGGATAAAAGGTAGCCACTTCGCTCTGGGTGGTGATGAGATTCAAAATTATTTTATTTTTTTTTAGGGATTTTAAAAACCAGCCTAATTTTTTTCCCAAAAATTTAGCATGGTCCAAGGCTCCATATGGATAAAGGGAGCTTCGCTCTGGGTGGTGAGTCCGAAAGTATAAAATTATTTTATTTTTTTTATGGATTTTAAAAACTGGCCTAATTTTTTTTCCCAAAGATTTAGCGTGGTACAAAGCCCCATATGAAAAAGGGTAGTCAGCTACGCTCTGGGTGGTGAGTCCGAGAGTTCAAAATTATTTTATTTTTTTTCATGGATTTTTAAAACCAGCCTAATTTTTTTCCCCAAAATTTAGCGTGGTACAATGCTCCCTATGGATAAAGGGTAGCCAGCTTCGCTCTGGGTAGTGAGTCCGAGAGTTCAAAATTATTTTATTTTTTTTTATGGATTTTAAAAACCAGCCTAATTTTTTTCCCAAAAATTTAGCGTGGTACAAGGCTCCCTATGGATAAAGGGGTAGCCACTTGCTCTGGGTGGTGAGTCCGAGAGTTTAAAATTATTTTCATATTTTTTAATGGATTTTAAAAACCAGTCTAATTCTTTTCCCAAAAATTTAGCGTGGTACAAGGCTCCCTATAGATAAAGGGTAGCCAGCTTCGCTCCGGGTGGTGAGTCCGAGAGTTCAAAATTATTTAATTTTTTTTTATGGATTTTTAAAACCAGCCTAATTTTCTTCCCAAAAATTTAGCGTGGTACAAGGCTCCCTATGGATAAAGGGTAGCCAGCTTCGCTCTGGTTGGTGAGTCCGAGAGTTCAAAATTATTTTATTTTTCTTTATGGATTTTAAAAACCAGCCCAATTTTTTTCCCAAAAATTTAGCGTGGTACAAGGCTCCATATGGATAAAGGGTAGCCAGCTTCGCTCTGGGTGGTGAGACCGAAAGTATAAAATTATTATTTTTTTTTTTATGGATTTTAAAAACTGGCCTAATTTTTTTCCCAAAGATTTAGTGTGGTACAAAGCCCTATATGAACAAAGGGTAGTCAGCTACGCTCTGGGTGGTGAGTCCGAGAGTTCAAAATTATTTTAATTTTTTTTATGGATTTTAAAAACCAGTCTAATTTTTACCCAAAAATTTAGCGTGGTACAAGGCTCCCTATGGATAAAGGGTAGCCAGCTTCGCTCTGGGTGGTGAGTCCGAGAGTTCAAAATTATTTTAATTTTTTTTTATGGATTTTAAAAAACAGTCTAATTTTTTTCCCAAAAATTTAGCGTGGTACAAGGCTCCCTATGGATAAAGGGTAGCCAGCTTCGCTCTGGGTGGTGAGTCCGAAAGTATAAAATTATTTTATTTTTTTTTATGGATTTTAAAAACTGGCCTTATTATTTTCCCAAAGATTTAGCGTGGTACAAAGCCCCATATGAACAAAGGGTAGTCAGCTACGCTCTGGGTGGTGAGTCCGAGAGTTCAAAATTATTTTAATATTTTTTAAATAGATTTCAAAAACCAGCCTTATTTTTTCCCAAAAATTTAGCGTGGTACAAGGCTCCATATGGATAGAGGGTAGCCAGCTCCGCTCTGGGTGGTGAGTCCGAGAGTTCAAAATTATTTTATTTTTTTTTAATGGATTTTAAAAACCAGCCTAATTTTTTTCCCAAAAATTTTGCGTGGTACAAGGCTCCATATAGATAACGGGCAGCCAGCTCCGCTCTGGTTGGTTAGTCCGAGAGTTCAAAATTATTTTAATTTTTTTTAATTGATTTTAAAAACCAGCCTTATTTTTTCCCAAAAATTTAGCGTGGTACAAGGCTCCATATGGATAAAGGGTAGCCAGCTCCGCTCTGGGTGGTGAGTCCGAGAGTTTAAAATTATTTTAAATTTTTTTTAAATGGATTTTAAAAACCAGCCTAATTTTTTTCCCAAAGATTTAGCGTGGTCCAAGGCCCCATATGGACAAATTTGGAGCCAGCTCCGCTCCGGGGATGAGTCCGAGAGTTCAAAATAATTTTAAATTTTTTAAATGGATTTTAAAACCAGCCTAATTTTTTCCCAAAGATTTAGCCTGGTACAAGGCCCCTATGGACAAAGGGTAATCAGTTCCGCTCCGGGGGGATGAGTCCGAGAGTTCAATTTTTTTTTATTATTTTTTTTTATTAATTTTAAGAACCAGCCTATTTTTTTTCCCAAAGATTCAGCATGGTACAAGGCCCCATAAGACCGAAGGGTATTTAGCTCCGCTTTGGGGGTTGTGTCCGAGAGCACAGTAAAATGTTTAAAAATTTCTAAAAATATTTAAAAATCAGTTTGATTTTTATTTTAAAGGTTTGGTATAAGTCTTTAATACGTTTATTTGAATTCAAAATAATTTTTGTTCAATGTATGTTCGGAACTTCGTTACATGAGCAATTCTAGATTTTATTCGCGAAAAAAGAGTATCTGTTTCATGACCGGTTTCAGAAAAATCAATAATAGCTTCAGTAATATCATAAAAAGTTTTTTCAATTTCTCTTTGTTCTTTTTGAAAGTCAAAAGTATAGGCACACAAATCTATCATGCCTCCTGGTTGATTCTTTTCTTTAGCAATTAACCGTCTTAATATTTTTCTCTGATCATTTAAGTTTCGACCTGTTTTTGTCTTACGTATAGCTAGCTCGTATGCTACCTCATAATCATGTAAGTGATTAACTTGAAAAGTTTCAATTTCCATTTTAAAAAAAATATAAAAAATATCAAGGTCTCAAACTATGTGTACCTGGACACAGTGATCACCCAGTATTAGACTTATTTAAATTTAAAATTTAATTAAATTTTTTGTAAAACAAATCTAAATATCAAAATTAAAAAAAAACAATATCACTCTAATGTGATCACAGTGTACGCAGTAGCAGTTATAATAAGTATTCATAAATATCCAAAATTAGTATAGCGAACCACTTAAATTCAGTATTAGATATACTCCAGAGTTTTGTCACACTCTGTACGACAAGTCAATTAAAATACTGTATATGGTTTATCTTAACGGTACAATAGTAGCCAAAATATTTCAAAAAATAATTTTTTTCAAGGCCAGAATATATGCCTAAATTTTGTTAGACCCTGTATAAAGTTTGTATTTTTCAACCATGTACATTAAATATTTAAAAAATATATAAAGGTACAAGAAAAGGTGCAATAAAAAATAGTGATAAGTTCTGAGTTACAAAGTGTTCTTTGTTTTTATAAAAAAGAATGATATATTAAACAATAATTAGACTTTCCTAAAGTAAAATTAATTTTTATTTCAAAAGCCCACGTTGTTGTTATGGTTGCCCGGTGTATGCCAAAGACTCCGTCTAGATTTAATCGAGAGCAAGGTGTAGGTTCATGCTTGGGCTATTTTTTCTAAGTCGATAATTGTTTAATATTTATTATGCTGGTAAAAAAGAATTATCTTGAGCGCCACTGATTTTTTCTATCCAATGTGGGCAAAATCAGAAACCAGTACTAAGAATTTAAAGTTATTAAAATAAAATTCTGGTACCTTTACATGAATATATCTATATTTTAGGTTTCAGTGTTTGTTTTAAATCACTATTATTTTTTTTAATGTACAGGTTATTTACATTTAATTACATATATGTTATAATACATTATATATACATGGGTCTTATTAAAGTTTAAATTTGATAAGAAAAATTGGTATTTT
>JAHBCN010027212.1:0-10236 GCA_019359885.1 Listronotus oregonensis | reverse complement strand
CGATTGAGGTTAACGCAGGTGGGTTGGGGTAGAGTGAGATGAGGAGCCGTCGCTCTGAGCTCCAGGTGGCAAGGACCGCCAAGAATCCAAATAAAGGGTACAGGGGAAAAACGGGCTAAGTCAAATTTTATGATTTTAAAATAATGTAATTTTTAATTTTAAAAGGCTACAAAAAGTATTACTCTGATTTTTTATTTTTTTAAATTTATAAAATTATTATAAACAAAGGATTAATTTTTTTTTAATTTTATGGCGTTATCTTGTTAAGTATGTATGTAAGAAGTAAGAAGGGCTTTACGACGCGAAAAATTTATACGACAATTATTTAAGCATTTTTTTTATATACAATGAGGACGAAAGTTCGAAACAATTTTGTGAATTGACAATTGTCTAATTTGTTGAGAAACTAATTTTAAGTTAAATTTTTAACGGGAATTAATTTTTTGAATTGTTCTAAATACACCATAATTTAAAAAAAAAATTTATAATTAATACCCTAAAAAAATTATTTGTGTGACGTACTCGGTTTTGACGCCTAGCGCGCAACCAAAATGTCGCGCGGATGCTCATTTTCAGCGTTAAATTAAAATTATAAATAATGGAGATAGAATTCCGATAGTTGGGACTTTTTATCGGAAATTTCCTCCTCTTTAAGTATCCTTTTTGCAATTTAAGCTATCTCTTATGGTTTCTGAGTTATCATCAGAAATCGAAATGGTTTTTTTTTTCGTTTTTTTGTCAATAACAATTGCAATTTTTATTGGCAGAAAAAAAAATTTAAAACGCTATTCTTAGATTTGCATTCCCCGTCGAATGAGCTATCGCTCATATTTTTCGAAGCCTTCTAACCATTTTTCGCAGGAAACAAACTTCCCAACTAAACTATGACGGTTAAAGTTACTCAATCAACCGAAAGGCTCTGTACCATAAACAAATAAAGACAATGGAAGGCCGTAAAAACAGTATTATTGAAATCTCCACATCGTCTGGTACCATTAAAGAACATATTAAAAATTAGTTCGATATTTCGTGTGGAAAATCTCAAGTTTGTGGTTCCTGAAAATACTTAAACTCGTGGAATTTTGCGGCGATACCAGATCGACCGACACGAACACACGTCGAGTGCAAAATGCTCAAGGCGCCGCCTGTTCGTGCGCTTTTTTGTTTTGACGCGCGTGTATGCGTGTGGCTTGCTGCAGTGTTGTCGCATTGCCTAATCTATCCAAGATTTATGTTGTAGCGTGTGAGAACGGCACCTGCTTGAATGTATGGTTTTTGGGATCCTAAATATTCCTTGACCATTTTATGTACTTCGTTGGAAAAATATAAACTTTTGAAACCAATAGAACTTATAGTAGGATGAAACTCATTAAAAAAAGAAAAGAGAATAAAACAAAAATGAACAGAAAAATAATTAACCCACGATCTGAGGCCGGGAAGTAGAAGGGGGTAAGTTTTTAAGGGTAAAAAAACGGTTTATTTCGATTTCCGGAAAAATTACTATATAAGTCCTATAGAGAAAAGTTAAATAGCAAAGTTGTAGGTGATAAAAAGTTCTACAACTTTTGTATTTACACTTTTTTTTGTCTTTTACATTTTTTTTTCAATAAAATTGGTGAATACTTACCTTTTTATGTTCCAAAAAAAATGTTTTTCTTTTATTTAGAATAGTTATTTTTTCACTTTAAATCTTCTTTTCCACCCCTAATCTCTGAAGATGGAATTGTCTCTACCTCCAAAGGAAAAGCCCGACTATTTGCCAAACAATTTGCTGCCAATTCTACGCTTGATCCTCCTATTAATCTTTCCCTTCCAGCAGTTGTCCCTGTTTCCCATAAAATGTCCGATATAATTTTTAAAGTCAAACAGATCAAGCGTATTCTTTCTTCTCTTAATACTAAAATCGTCTGGGCTGGATGGCATACCAGCAATCGTCTTAAAAAATGTGCTCCCGAGCTTGCACCCATCTTAACTCGCCTCTTTCGAATCTCTTACGACACGGCATTTTCCCGGAGAGTTGGAAAGCTGCACGTGTGCAACCTGTCCCCAAAAAGGATCCAAAAGTCTCCTTCCAACTATAGACCTATATCTCTTCTTTCAGTTGTTTGCAAAGTAATGGAAAAATTCATTAATTCCCAAATCTTAAAGTATCTGCAAAAACATAAGATCTTACATGATAGACAATATGGATTCCGTCACAGTAGATCCACAGCTGATCTTCTTTCCTTTGTCTCGCACAACTGGAACAAGTCCCTTGAGTTTCTTGGTGAATCCCAGATCGTTGCTCTTGACATATCCAAAGCTTTCGATCAGGTCTGGCATGATGGGCTTCTTAACAAACTTCCTTCTTACGGTCTTCCACCTAAACTTTGCTCTTGGCTTTCTAGTTTCCTTTCTAATCGACGTATATCAGTTAGTGTAGATGGTCATTCCTCGAGCTTCTACCAAATTAATGCTGGGGTACCCCAGGGCTCAGTGCTGGCACCCACGCTGTTTCTCCTACACATCTTCTCTCTTCCACAATCAATCCCATTCATAGTTTTGCTGACGATAGTACCCTCCACTCTAGTATTCAATTTCTTAAGCCACCGTGTAATCCTGATTTCGAAAACAAGCGCAGGTCAATGCAGATATCTCTTTCACAAGACTTCAAACTTATCTTGGATTGGGGCAACAAAAATCTTGTTCAGTTTAATGCCTCGAAAACACAGTCATGTTCGCTGTCGCGAAAAAAGTCTGCAAATGCTCATCCCTTACATATGAGCGGCCAAGTTCTGCAGAACAAAGAGTCGTTTAGTCTTGTCGGCGTTACTTTTGAGAATAACCTCAACTGGCACAAACACATTTTTTTCCATAGCTTCGGCAGCTTCAAAAAGATTGGATTTCTCTTCCGAGCCAGAAAATATTTCTCTTCTTCCAATCTGTACACTCTGTATGTATCCCAAATCAGACCCTCTTTAGAATATTGTTCTCATGTCTGGGGAATGGCGTCCCCTACCACACTTAGCATTCTGGACTCCATTCAAAGAAGAGCCTTTCGTTTTATTAATGATCCCACGATCACAGAAACGCTTCTTTTTTTCGCCCACCGTCGAGCTGTGGGGGATCTGTCGCTCTACTATAGGTATTTTTATGGCTTCTGCTCAGAGGAGTTGGCCAGTATAATTCCTTCTCTGGCAGCTCCCAACAGAGCAACACGTAGTGCAACTTTTATGCATCCTTTTACAGTTCAGTTAGAGAGGCCCCTGAACTTCCCGCTTTCTTCGTTCCTTCATCCCTAGAGTGTCAAGACTATGGAACCTGCTGCCCGCAGAAGTTTTTCCTTCTCCTCCCAATCTCCAAAAATTTAAGTCCCGTGTGAACAAACTCCCTCTCACCACACTGAAGACACCCACGGTACGTTAGTACTTAGGCATCAGCCTTCGTGGACTGTCCCAAGATAAAAAAAAAAATCTCTACTTTCTGATGGTGTAAGAAAATATACCTTACTATGGTAAATGTTCTAAGAAAATGCAATAAAAAATCCTATCTTTAATATTTAGAACAATTATTTTCTCATGTTTTTTGCAATCTTTGTGTTTTATGGATTTTTAATTTTTTGTTTATCGATGTAACGTTTTTCAAGTAATTAAAGTGTAAATTTTAATAAATAGCTCAAAATTGTACATGATGTTTAAAAAAGGCAGATTCGAGTTTTTTTCGTTTTTGCATTTTTTGAGAAAACGTATTATAGTAATGTATTTTTTTACACCATCAGAAAGTAGAGATTTAAACGAACAAAAAGCCGACCGACTTTTTAAAAAAAGCAGATATTGTGACGGAAGAATTTTTGATTGAACATAAGGGTGCTTTTTCAATATTAAGTAAAAATAAGGTGAAGAAACAAATATTTTAAATCAAAAAATTACAGTATATTGGGGACATAAAAAGGTAAGTTTCCACCAAATTTAGTGAAAAAAATGTAAAGGATAAAAATAAAAAACCAAAAATTTAGTTATTTGAATTTTTTACATAAATTTTGAGGTAATGTGAAAAAGGTGTAAATACAAAAGTTGTAGTTTTTATTATTAGTAATAATTTATTACCTTCAATTTTACCCTTTAACTTTTTTCCATAAAACTTGTAGTTTTGCCGAAAATCGAGATAAACCTTTTTTTACCCTTAACTCACCCCTTTAACTTTCCAACTCAGATCGCCCGTAAATTATTTTTCCTTTCATTTTTGTTCCATGACTAGGCATCAGCCTAAAATATCTTTTTTTATTTGTCCTTCTATATTATTTAAAACATTAACAATAACTTATTTTGAATTGTTCAATGAGAAATTATGACTATACTATGGTAAATGTTCTAAGGAAAAAAAACAAAAAAAATGGGCACTTTTTCAATTCGTCTCCCATGAGAGATGGTACTTCTTATATTTCTGCACTCCATAAACATTACCTATAATAAGATTTTGAGAAATACTGAATGATAAACACGTAAATAAGTAATTTTTTAGATGTACTTACACAGCTCTTTTTACATTTTTGAGTTCTGCAGCATAGTAGTCAGCGTTATTTTTAAAGAAACGCACAATCATAAATGCGTCTATCTCAGTTTTTTTTATCGGCTTGCACAAAATTTATGTCCATTTTGAGGTACGAAACGGATAATTATGTTACTTAAAATATGTTTTTTATATAAAATGGTCAAGAAACAGTTATTTAGATAGTTAAAGATCAAAAATAACACCTGAAAACACACTACACTAAGCTTGTGACATTTATTTACTTGCAAGTGACGTCACCAAAGTTGTAACCAATTACAGAGCGTTCCAGTCTCTGAATTAATTTCAAAAATATTTGAATTTTAATACGTATATTTTGCAATAAGTATGCATATTTTACTTTATATTATAGAGAAATAAGCTTCTTTATACTATTATCTGATAGGATGACCACAATTTAAAGCTTTTTTTAAAGTGGCAAATAGCCTATTTATATTTCTACTTTCCGTCATAACATTATTTAAAGTACAACTTGTGATCTTTCTAAAAGATGACTTGAAAAATTTGTGTTGTGTATACGATATATTGGTATCGGCCGTACTATTTATGTCTACATTTTTTTATATTCCAGGTATCAGAGTGCCATCTCCCAATTTCTCCATTAACGATGTCAGAGTCAGCGTCGGTTCAAGACGTGTCCTTGACGTAATGGACGTCAACACGCAGAAGAACAGCGAAATGACCATGAAGGAATGGCAAAAATATTATGAAGACCCGAATAAGACGAAGTTGCTTAATGTGATCTCTTTGGAGTTCTCGCATACCAAGCTAGAAAATTATGTTCAAAGTCCGACAGTTGTGAGGTAAGAACAGAAAACTGATTAGATCTTATTCTTTTAAGTGAAAGGTTAATGTAGTTCACTCTTAAAACGGTTTTATTTCAGAATTAAATGAAATTGAAAGTAGGGTTAAAAAAGTTTTTTTTTTTATTTTGACATAAAACGTGACATTCTTCAAAACTGACTGGCGTATTAGAACGTTTTACTTTTTAACATTTGTGTTCAAAAAGTAAAACTTTTTAAAACTGGTTGCAAAAAGTCTTTTTAACCTTCAGTTGCACCAAGAAAATATGAACAAATATTTATTTTTTCAAGCGAATTATTGAATTTTTGGCAGGCCAAATCGTACTTTGATTTCGATGACTAGGGACACCTAAACTAGATTTTAACATTTAACTATGTCGCTAAAGACGCCGCTATTAAACGACGCTTAGAAACCAAACTAAATACAGGGTTCGTAAAACTATATTATACAGGGTGGGGCACCCCAACCACCACGGAGTATATACGAAAGCTCGTGAGAATTTAAAAAAAAAATATGCAGACGGTAGGGACCTTCATTTAAAAATATTTGCATTTATACAGGATGATTTAAAAAAAGTAACATATCAAAGTTTTGTTTTTTTAAATGGGACACCCTATATTTCTTATCAATTTCGAATTCTAGAGCAAAAATAAGCCATGTTTCAATAAAGGTCTTTATACCTAATCCCCACCCTTTTTGAAATATTTGCAAATTTCTGATTTTGTAGAACTTTAGTATTTTTTTTTAATTGTAAATGTTTAAACTACAATTAAATTACCATTGCCAATATTTAGTAAACATACTCTTACTGCAATATGGTTCAACATTTTTATTAAAATATTATACAGGGTGGTCAAAAAATAATTTCTAATATTAAGTGCGTGCATTTAACACGTAATAACATAGTAATAACAATCGTAACGTCTCTGTGTCAAAGCCTCCTTAGTTTAAAGATATTTTAATATGGTCATACTTGGTGTTAAATGCACGCACTACACAAAATTCGAAATAATTAAAAAAGTAACGGTTTTAGGTATAGGCAAACCCTATATCAACCCAACTCTGTGTTCACACGTCGTCGTCGGGGGGCCGTAGATTTTGGGCTCCAAGGGGAGGAATCTTTTGGAGCATGCCCGGGTAGATGTACAAAAGGCTTAACTCAAGGTGTTAGCATACCGTGCTGATGAGTGTATGACATCCTGTGCTTTAAACAAGTGTCTCCAACGGTGCCTATATGAGATACAGGTCGACCTCTTAGAGTATCTAGCCTTACTGCGGTAATGCGGGGCTCTGCCGTGGTGGATTATTACTTCCCTAGGTCCAAACAGAGAGCGGACAAAACTGCTTTCATAGGAAAAAAGTGACAAAGGTGCGCTGACCGAAACGGATAGATCCGTTTCGAGAGGTGCCACTCAAGGTCACAGACAAATGTGCGCTGACCGAAACGGGTGAATCCGTTTCGAAAGGTGCCCCTAAAGTCACCGGCGCCTGTTTAACGAGGAAGGGCTAATTCATCCCGAACAAACAGGTGCTTAGGAAGGGTTCCCTGAATCCAAACAGAAGGCGACCAGAACCGCCTTTATAGGAAAAAGGGTTCCTTGGCTTTAAACAGAAAGCGGATAGGACCGTTTTTATAAGGTAAGGCCGGAGATGCGGCCTCAGAAAGAACATCTGGTTCCTGTAACAAGAACCTGGTAGCTACCCACCGGGAGAGGAGGGCATGACGGATCTAATCGTCTGCTCGTCATACTCTCCAGGAGACAGGGACACCAGAACACATCAGAACACATTGTGCTCGTGTCCGGTAGAGACACGAGTAAGAAGAGTAGAAGTCCGATCCTGTTGGAAGAAATATAAAAAGGTGTGAGCCACAATAGACCGAGCGGTCGCAGTGGAGGGCGTAAAAACTCCACTCACTTTAAACCTACCTACCTACCCTGCCCTATATCAATGAATTGGTAATAAAATACTGCAAAATATTAAAGAGTCAAATACAGGGTGTTATATTTAAAATAAAAGAGTTATTTGCATAATATTTTAATAAGAATATTTAACCATATCATAGTAATAGTATGTTTAAATATTGGCTATGGTAATTTAATTCTAGTTTAAATTTTTACGATGAAAATATTTTTTTACTAAAGTTTTACAAAATCAGAAATTTGCAAATATTTCAAAAAGGGTGGGGATTAGGTATAGGGACATTTATTGAAACATGGCTTTTTATTTTTGCTCTGGAATTCAAAATCAATAAGAAATATAGGGGGTCCCATTTAAAAAAACAAAACTTTGATATGGTACTTTTTTAAATCACCCTGTATAAATGCAAATATTTTTAAATGAAGGTCCTCTACCGTCTGCATAAACCCTGCAAAAGAATTTTCAAAAAATTCTCACTGGCCTTCGTATAAATTCCGTGGCGGTTGGGTTGCCCCACCCTGTATATGGATTTTTTTAAAATTTAGCGTATATGGGCTTAAATGGGATTGAGCAATCCTGTGTAAGTTTACCACCCTTGGCCTATATCTACCTTGCCTTCAAAAAAAAGTTGTGGACAAAAACCTAAATAAATAAAGAATAAAGAAATACTAATTGCGAATTGTTATTTTTTTCCGATATTTCGCAATATACAGGGTGATTCATGAGGAAATGTCAATACTTCAGGTACGTATTCAGGGTCCAAAAATAAACATAAAAGTCTATACAAATATGGGTCCGCAAGGCCTTCGTTTCCGTGATACAGGGTGTTCACCCAGAGCTGACATGTGCTTAGAAGTAAATGGTGAAATTTTTAAAAATTATAAAATCTAGTTTATGTTTTGCTGAACATAATTTAAAAACCATAATTTTATTGAAAATTAAAATACATATTGTTTAGTTATATATTTTGTTTTTTTTTAAGTTTTGCTATAATAAAATCAGATGCGTCGTAATTTTTTTAAATCCAGATATCTCGAAAACGGTTGCTCATATCAACTTTTAACAAGTATACCTTTTTGACGTAAAAATGACAAAACAATTATTTAATTTACTTTAAAATGTAATGCAGGGCCTTACCAAAAGGTTGTGATTGTTCAAAATAGTAAAAAGACCTGTAGGTGGCTCCCCCTACAAGTAAGAGCCGTAATAAGATTAGATTCGAATCCCTCATACCAAAAAACCCCCGGATACCAATTATCAAAGATTTAATTTAAAAACCACAAAAATTAAATAAAAATTTTAACACCCCCTGTATTTTGAAAACGAAGGCCTCGGGGACCCATATTTGTATAGGCTTTTATATTTATTTTTGGACCCTGACTACGTACCTGAAGTATTGAAATTTCCTCATAAATCACCCTGTATACATTTCCTTTTGTGAAAAATAAAAAATAAAAATTTGATAACACATTTTTTATGATTTTTACAAAATTTTACAATATTTAGAAAACTTAAATCCGATGACTAGTAGAGCATTAAAAAATAACTGACCAGAATTAACCAGAACTTAAAAAAAAAAAATGTTTTTGAAAAAAAATGTTTTCAAATCATTCTATTTTTGATGCGCAACAAGAAAAGAAAAATAGAAATATTATGAAAATGCATGACCTTTAAATCTTTGGTCAAAAGTCAAAAATTGATTGTTCGACTTATCAAATGGAAAAATCTTCATAAAATTATTGTTTTTGAAGTTTCAAACAATTTATTCTATAAATCCGATGACGAGTAGAATATTTAAAAAAATTGTAAATATTTTTATTTTTTGATGTTTAATGGCCAAAAACCAGTGGAGCCCCCTTCTACATAAATACTTAACTTTAAAAGAAACCAAGGATATTTTATTTTCTACAAACAAACTTTCTTTATATTTTTGCTTATATAAAGTGCACACAATTTTAGATATATTTTTTTATATATTTAAAGACCCAAAAAACATAATTATTAAACTGCTCTTGGAAATTTGTTGCTTATTACCCATTTATTGCCTTATAGTCACTAGCCTATACCGTATGTGACCAGTGACCGTCTTTAGTGATATTTTTATGCTTTTTTCAGGCAAATTGACTGGGTGGATTGCGTATGGCCCAGACACTTAAAAGAAAGTCAAATAGAAGCTACGAATGTACTTGAAGAAATGAAGTATCCGAAAGTCCAGAAATATTGTCTTATGTCTGTCAAAGGGTGCTATACAGATTTTCATGTGGATTTTGGTGGAACATCTGTTTGGTATCACATATTAAAAGGTAAGTTTAACGCTGGTTCTAACATATAAGGGTGGTAGTAGAATTTACAAAGAATCCATTGTTACCCACTTGACTGGGTGAAGTTAAAAGAATCTTTACACCCAATATTCTTGAGTAATATTTTTGGTTGCCCCCCTCCCCTTTTTACCACCCTTTTATTAGTTTAACCCATATGTATCTATGTACCGAAATCTTTCAATTTAATTTTCACCAATTTCAAGAAGTCTAATTAACTTGAAAATTTGTATAGGGGTCAAGGGGCCGATGACAGTACAAGACTAGGATCATCAGAATAAAAAAAAATAATAACACTTTCTCAAAAAATGACAATACTGGCGCATTCGCCAAGGCCAAAATAGCACAAAACGCTTTCTACAAGAGTCTAGGCTACTGTCAACAAAATAATTATTTTTGGAGAATGGGTTTTTCACTGACCTTCATATTGGGTTATCTATGGGGTTTTCCTTTTCCATATGAAATTTTGTTATGATGCGTTGGTCATAATAGATTTATTGACAAATTCAAAATATACCAAAAATCGAGGCTCTTGATTAAGATAACTTTTGATCTGGTTTTGGGACTGAAAAATAAGAAAATAAATTATAGTAAAAAAAAAATGCACGCTTTTATATAACCGAACTAAAAAATAGAAAATAATTTT
>JAHBCN010027211.1:0-10208 GCA_019359885.1 Listronotus oregonensis | reverse complement strand
TTTTTTTAAAGAGCTATTTTAATGAAAGACTGAAGTTCAAAGCAATAAAGTTTTCAAGAAAACCTTTTGTTTACCTGCTTACGGTTGCCGAGCTTATTATGTTGTCGAGGTTTGACTTATCGAGGTTCTACTCTATTATATCCAATATAAATTAGACAATGCAGAGTAAACTGGCTTAAGTTATAGTAAAACAGAGTTATATGACCAAATATTACATTAAATTTCAACTTAATTTTTAGCTTTTATTTTTGTTTTTAAATAAATGTTTGAATAAGATTAAATACTTAAAAAGAACATTTATTTTTATTTTACTTATTTACATGTTTTACAATTCCGATGCTTTGAATTTTTGAGAACCTATGACATGTAATAACCTCCAACAAAAAGTCAATTTTAGAAGCTGGTTTGACGCAAAAATAAGGAATTTTATGTCGCTTTCTAATACTTATAAACCCTTTTTATGAATATAACTGCACATAAAATATTGTATGTTATACGTACATAAACAGTAAAGCCCCGCTTTATGTACTTATGCCATAAATAGCTATTATACAGGGTTCCCCATAATAGACTTCCCATTTTAATTGCTCAGTAAAATTATTAAAACCTAATTAAACTAACATTTTATTACACTTAATTACAATTTACTTTTTGGGATTTACTATAACATACGACTTATTCAAACTTTTAAAAATTACGTCTTATAAGTAAGTGCCATTAACTTCAATGCACTTTTTCAGATTTGACAAGAAATGATTCTTGACACGATGAAGAAAAACCTGATCTATTCACCGGACCTCTTTAGGAATTCGGACTTTAAGATCTTGAATGTTTTCTGGACATGTTGCACAAACCTTTGACTTTAAATAGCCCAACAGAAAAAAGTCTTGTGCAGTTAAGTCCCGGGTCCTTAAAAACGAATTTAAAATAGTAAAATGATTGACCATTAAACACTTCCCGCAGAACTATTTTAGAGTTTTTAGCGGTATTTACTGTCGCTTCATCTTCTTTTATTAAGTTACTCTTTATGTTTTTACGCAAAAAACTCGTTGTTGAACTAAATAATCCATGAAAATTAAAACTAAACATTAAATTGTGTGTTCAAACCTAATGATGCTTTATAAGCAAAATGACCTTTTTCTGACTACTGTATAAATAAGAAAATTTTGTGTCCTAGCAACGCGAATGATAACGAAAGAGAACCTTGTGTTACCTGGGCTGCTGCTGCTAGCTACGAAAGTAATATTTTCAGCGCCTGGACAAAAGTAAGAGTAAAAAAAGAAAATATGCTTGTGGGAAATATTAGGATTTATTTATAAAAAATAACTAATTTATGACAACATATTTTAAAAACTAGGTTAGGGGATTAACATTAAAAGTCATTGTGCAATTTGAGCAATTAGCAAAAGAAATTGGAGGAATAATACTTGAATTAACAGTTTTTAAATTTGTTGTTGGGGTATCGTTCGTTATCAACTTTAACTACGTTAATATTCATATTTTTCACTGTTACTTCATTAGGGGGGAAATATTGGTAGGAATTTCGTGTAAAATCTTCTTTGAAATTTCCACCTTATTACTATAGGATTCCAGCAATATATCCCCCAAAGAAGAAGACTTCCAACCTCCATGCCTTTTTAAGTCCAAAATATCGACATCCGAAGCATTGGCAAGGAACGAGTTGACGTTCTTTTTAAAAGAATGGCCATGTATCTACTGATGTCTTCAAGCTTCAAAACTTCGCAATTTCTTTAGGTACATTTGAAATAGTGTGCTTTCCAATTGCTTGATTAACACATTTACCCCTTTCATAACGATAAAAAACGCTCATCTGGGCATTCCTTGGTCTCAGCTTAATATATTCCTGTAGAAATCTGACATAAGGAACTGAACCTTCATCGTTGGTTACTACAAAGTTTCTTTTAACTTTATTTTTAGACTCCACTATTTTTACTATAGCCACGCCACTTATTTCTACATCACTTAGCTTCATTCTGTATATTTCGGGTCTGTCCGGTTTGCCCCACCACTCCCATAATGGCTATTACTTTCATTGCTAATAACTTTGATCAGGCGCGTTAATAAAAACTTTATTATTTCTGCTTTTAAAATTTTTTGACTTCTTTGCCTCATAACCATCGTTTTTCCTTTTAATAAAAGCAACATTTTTTGAACCAAAAATCTTGATTTTTGTTTACGGAAATTTTTTAACTTGAGCATGGAATATACAGACCAGAGGGGGTGCTGATAAAGACTCGGATTTTTCTTGAAAATACGCCAACATCACATTCTCGTCAATCCGCCCCACATTTTTTGTAGCAAGCCATTCAGAAAACAATTTATATATTTGATGGTACCTTTCTTTAGATTTGTCTGGGGGAGCCACACGCAAGGTCAGCTCCCTTTTTGGATGCCATTTTTCATATTCATTTAACATTTTAAAATGGGAATGGATTTATACTAAATTAACAATAATTCAAAATCTGACAAGTGCGATGACAGACAATGTCAACAAAAAAATTGTTTCTATGAATTAATTTTTAACAGGTAAAATTTCAAAATCTCTGATATTTCTATAAAACATGATGTTAATGATTATTAAATTAGGGATACATAGAACAGTAGCAGAAAAATAATACATTACAATGCAAAAGGGTTTTTATGTTCGGAGGTTTTAAATAGCCTCGGCCATTTAAAACCACCTCACACCAAAAAGTAAACTTTCGCATCTTGTAATGTAAATAACTATTTACGAATATTAATTTTTCCTAGTTTTGTGACAGGTGCCTACTCGATTAAAAATATGTTGATTCAAATCCCAAAGGCCATAAAAGATAATAATTAAAAAAAACAGTATTGACTTACATATCTCAGATAGAATTTATTTCAATATCAAAATAGGTAGTCTAGTATGGGGAATCCTTTATAAAAGTAAAAATAAATAAAGTTGCAAATTTTTCTCTTAGGTAACGAAACAACAAAAATTAATTATTAAATTAAATTAACAATTACAGCTACAACTAAACAAATATATACAGAAACCTTACATATAAGTAGGTATTATGTTTTTCTTGAGGAATATTTTATTGATGGAGTAAGGACCAATAATGTAAATCAACTACATATTTTTCCATATTTAGGGATATGTATATGGCACAACATAATCCAAAAGAAATCGAATTTGGACATGTATGCGAAAATCCGAAAGAATGGGAGCAGAGATTCGAAAAATCAATTTGGAAAATTTGAATCGTCAAGGAAAGGTTACTAAGTGAAAATAATCTTAGAGATATTTATATAATAATATGCTTTCCTTCCATCACAGAGCTTTCCTAACATTTATTTTATAAGACATAATCACAGGTTAAAATTTTTAACAATATTGTTGCTTTTTTTACATTGCACAAGATATGCAATTTTGCAAAAACACGCAAATTGCTTATATGAAAAAGCTTGCTTTTTTAACAAATAACATGACTTCGCATTAAAGCTTATATTATTAATTAAAAAAATTAGAACAGACGCAATTTGGTAATTTACTTTAGGTTCATCTCCATTCGCCTTTGGCGACTGCTACAGTTATTTTGCAAATTGAGTATCATATAAATTTTCTTTCTGACCAATGACAATTTACTTAATGACACACCACCATACATTTACAATAACTTATTTTAATTTTATTGACCTGACTTATTAGACAATTATTTACAAATGAGAAATCCGTACAGTTTATTGTTTATAAAATAAAATATTAAGCCAAAACAATAAACCAAACATATTTTACCCAGAAAAATTAAAACAATTTTATTAAGTATTAAATATTACTGTTCTGCATTTTTAATATTTTTCACTTCCTGATATTTTATTGTGTTTTTTTTTGCATCTACTGTTCTTTGCTGAATTCAAATATGAGCTCGTTTTGTACCTATCACCCAAGAATAAAAAATATGAGACTAAAATCAAACATTAATCGATATTTGAAGTTTGCGTTTGTTTTTGTTGTCTTTTTTCCACTGCATTAAAAGGAATTGGTTTCATGTTTAAAAGTCCAACAACAGTCCGTTTTCATTGATCAAAAACTAAGATAAATTTATTATAATACGTATAAAATAAAAATCTTTATTTATTCTTCCAAATAAATTTCTTCCCCTTCAAAAAATACACATGCCAACGTTTCTGCCAGTCCTCCATGCATGCCAAATAGTCGTCTTTAGGTATGGCCTTCCATGCACGTAGCGATTTACGTTGAATCTCTTCAGTCAACTCCAAACGGTATCCTCAAAGTGGTCTTTTGAGTTTTGAAAACAGCCAGAAGTCACACGGAGCTAAATCAGGCGAATACTGCGGCTGAACAACGATATGAGTAAAATCTTTAGCCAAAAAGTCTCGAATTACCAATGCAGAGTGAGAGGTGCATTCATTATGATGATGCAAAAACTAAGAGTTGTCTCGCCACAATTCCGGCCGTTTCTTGCGAATAGCCTCACCCAAACGACTCATAACATTTCAATAATCCTGATTGTTTGTTCCGGCTAAAGGAATTAACCCAAGATAATAGAAGAAAAATAAATGCCTTTTGTTTTTAAAAGATTTTTGCATTGATTTTCGTGGCTGTTTAAATTTTTGCACGGTATTCACTTGACTTGTAGGTTTTTTCTGGGTCGTATGATAGATCCAAGTCTCAATACCAGTAATAATGCGTTTTTAAACCCTGGTAGTTGGAAAGCATTTCTGTACAGACTTCTCGCGTTATTCTTTTCAAGAAATTGAAAATTTTTTGGCGGATTTTACTTTCCTGAGACCCAAATGATCCTTCAAAATTACTTGAATCGGATCCAAATGATATATTTACCATATCCACAATGTCTCTAATAGAAATAGCACTAAATCCTTTACTTTCTTGATGTGTTGCTCCAATTATTGGAGGGGTCGCCCAGAGCTTCCAAATCAGCAAGATGTTTTCGGCCCTCTTTGAAGTCCTTATACCCCCTTTAAATTTTTTTGCGACATGGTTATCGCAAAATGACTTCTGTAGCATTCTAAACATTTTGTCAAAAGAAATGTTATTCCGCAAGCAAAATTTAACCGAATTTCGTTGCTCAACAAAGTCAAACATCGTCAAATCAACTTTTCTTTGTTTAAACATCCAAGCAAAACTAAATACTAATGATGTTAGAGACGTCAAATTTTTACCAGAAGTTACTAGCAGTGGTACCAACTTAAAATAGAACAATTAGCTGATAAAAATATTTTACTGTGTCCGTCTGAAACTGCACCTAAATTGTCAGGAAAGAATTCCCAAATGGAAATAAACAAAAGCAGCAAAGATGCAAACTTAGGGTCAAGATGAATAATTCTTTAACTAGATCTATATAATTTCCTAATTTCTTACTACCTAGAAAGCTGTATAAACTTTTAAATGCAGTAAATGCCCTTTATTTTCCTTACAGAAATGTAATTACAAAAGTTTCGTCTTTAAAGAGTTTTCGTATTTGACGTTTAATGACAATTTCTTTTTTTAATAAAAAAAAGTCTATTTAAGGCTTTAAAAAAAATTTTTGTAAGCTGTGGGGAGGAGGTTTAAATTTTGTGCTGCTTCATTAAGGCTTCTATTAAGGATGATCTTTCAGACCAAACACAATGCTTTAAAGTAAATATATACTTATGATTGTTCGTTTTCATTAAACATTTGAACTGCCTTTAGACTTGTCTTCAAAGAGTCCAATAAACAGTCACCATTCGGTGAATTTACAGAAAGGACCGAAGTATATTGTTGATTTTCCTCGTTTTTTTACGTATACGACACTTTACAGGACAGTATGACCAACATTTAAATTGACAAAATGATGCTTACAGCTTATTTTAAAAATTAACCATCATCAGCCCATTTGCTTACTAATTTTATTTTCTTTACTAACAGATACATCCATGTGCCTGCAAAAAACCACTATGAACATGGACACAAACGAGGCAACGAACATCATTTCATTGAACGCCATGAAAAGGGACATCCACACGCTGGGGAATTTAAAAACAAAGTAAAATGCTTTCATTTTTAACCCCCTTTTAATCTATTTTTTTAATGCTTGCTTTGGGAATAGTAGTATTTTAAGTCATTTAAACATAAATCAATTATACCCACGCTAACAGAAATTCCACAAGACGCTCGAGATAAAAAAATAATTATTAAATTGCAAGGGTTTTGGAGTAAACCAAATCGTTGGCAATTAATTCAATGTCCAGTAAATTCACGAAGTAAATTACAGTGTAAAGTGACTAAGCAATACGTCATTTTTTCATTTTTTAAAAAAAAAAAGAATATTGTGAAATTTATTAATCTATTTTTGGATATTGGCAAATTTTATTGCCCTTTTTTTTTATAGGCGAGTGGCATAAACCCCTAAATTTTTCAAGGTAGTGACCAAAACCTTGTTGAATAAACAAATTTGGTTTTACTTTATTTTTAAAGATGCTACATTCAAATTTGAAGTTTTTTTTTTTCACGAAAGTCAAGAAAAACCTTTATTGTATGTTCAATAGTGATTTTAAAACATAGTACTCATATTTTTATTGTGCTTCAATCACCATGGTTATTAAACTACAAAGTTCTCATTGTGCACGGGAAAAGGGTCTTAAGGGGAAAATAATTTTTTAAATTTTTTTTTCCTTTTTTTTTAATTGATTTGTTGAATGGAGAATATTTTAAGAATATTGGGTAAAAATTTGTGAGGGAGGGGAGCAAAACTAACAAAGAAAAAAGCAGTAAGTTGATAAAACCTGCTTATGTACCTACGTTTAACGTTAAATTTTTTTGGGGTTTTAAAAAACCCAAAGCGTTTGTTCTACAACTTCCGTTTTCAAAGTCGGTGCCACTCAAAATTTTAAAACCCCAATGCACCAATCCTTTTAAAATTTTAAACACTATTTCTGTACATAATTTACGGGGAAAACGCTGGAGAGCTTTTCTGGTAATATTTTTTATTTTACAGAAAAAATAGCCTTTTTTTTTTTCGCAAAAGAAAAGTTTTTTACTTCAAAGTTTCCCCAAAAAAAAAAACAAAAAAAAAGTTTTTTTTTTTTTGACTTTGAATGATCCATCACCTAGTTTGGAGGAGCACCGCAATATTTTTTTCCGAGACGCTTCCAAATAATTCCTACCATTGCCGTATTTTTTATTATTTTTTTTAAATATTTTCCCTTTTAAATTTTTTTTAAAATTATACTTTAATATAACATTATTTTTTAAAAATAAAATTTTAACTATGTCGTTCAAAAAGTTTACAAAAATGTGCCTTTTTTGGGGCGAAGTAACGAAACCCCCCCAACCAATCAAGCAACATGAAAAAGCGTGTATGTTTTCCTCGAATTTCAAGGTAAAATTGCCTTTAATAATAATAAAAACCCTTGTAGAAAGAAATTAATTTTATATATAAAAAGAGAAATTTTTTAAAACATAAAGAAAAAAAAAAAAGGCCATTCACCTATCTTACTCACTAGCTCGTTAAAAAAAAGGTATTTGCAAATTACTTTTTTAATATTTAACAAAAAAGTAGAAGTAGAAAATCAAATTTAAAAAAATATTTTCTTTTTTTTTTTTTTTCCTTAAGTTTTTATCATAACCCCCTTTTAATTTAATTTAAAAAAATTTTTTTTTTTTTCTACTTGCTCTTTTCAATCAAATGTTATATGTCATATAAATATGTTTTAGTTATTTGGGGTTATTTATGCGCATGCGCATATTTTTACCTTACAAATTTAACATAAAGTCAGTCTTCCAGCATATCATGTAACGATTTTTATTTTAAAAGTCAAAAAAAAATATGCATATAAAAAGGGGTTAAAAAAAAACCCGGGGAATATATTAAAAGAAAACAAATTTTATTATTTTAATAAGTTTGAATTTTTGTCACAAACTTTTACATTTATTTACACTTTTATTGTCAAAATTTAAAGAGTTTCCCCATAATTTTAATTTTAACCCCCATGTATTTGTTTATTTTTTTTTTTTTGGGAAAAAACACAATAATTAACCAAATAGCTCTTCTACTAAATTATTTTCTTCCTTTTAAAACGTTTTAATGAATTACGAAGTAGAGTTTCAAGAAAATTTATTTCTTAAATAACCAGGTTGGTCAAGGGGATTTGGTCGTTCTTAAAAAAAACGATTATATGTTTTAAAATTAATTTTATTAATCAATATAGGTAAACTTCGTTCACTTTAATATATTTTGTTTCAGTGATCTTTAAAATTCGCTTCCACGGCTGTTATTACTGCTTCGTTCGATGAAAAACGTTTTCCACACATGAATTTTTTGAAATACAAAAAAAGCCAGAAGTCGGGGGGAAAAAACCCCGGGAAAAGGGGGATGTTTTTAAAAATTCTTTTAATTAATTCATTGATTTTTCCGTTTTTTTTTTTTTGGGTGTGTGGGGGTTTATTTATTAGCGAATGCATTAAAACCTTGTGCACATAACTTTTTGAATTCCAAAAAAATTTTTCCAAATTATAGGTAGGTCGGTCTCGGTCTATTGTGGCTCACACCTTTTTTTTTTTCTTCCAAAAGGATCAGACCCCTTTAAGAATCCGATATCAGATTGGGGAGAGAGTTCTTACATTCCCCTTGGCCTACCGGACACGAGCACAATATGTGTTCTGATGTGTTCTGGTGTCCCTGTCTCCTGGGGAAATATGAGAGCAGACGATTAGATCCGCCATGCCCCCCCCCTCCCGGTCTAATGACGTGGGTAGCTACCAGGTCCTTGTTACAAGAACCAGATTTCCCCTTTTAAGGCCGCATCTACGGCCTTACCCTATAAAAAACCCTCCTACCGGGTTTTTGTTTAAAGCCGGGGGAAACCCCTTTTTCCCCAAAAAAGGCGGTTTTTCCGCCTTCTTTTGGGGCTCAGGGATCCCTTTTTCCAAGCACCTGTTTGTTCGGGAGGGAAATTTGCCCTTCCCGTGAAACAGGCGCCGGTGACTTCAGGGGCCCTTTTTGAAACGGATTAAACCCCTTTCGGTTGGCGCCCTTTTTTCTGCTTGTGACCTTGAGTGGCACCTCCCCAAAAGGGGTTTATCCGGGTTCGGTCAGCGCCCTTTTTTCATTTTTTTCCCATGTTTGGAGTTTGGGGAAAAAAATATCCACCACGGCAGACCCCCCCCCTTACCGAGTAAGGTTTTGATATTTGAGAGGCGCCCTGTATCTCAGAGGCACCTTTAAGACACCTGTTTAAGGCACAGGATGTCATTAACTCATCAGCACGGTATGCTAACACCTTGAGTTAAGCCTTGTGTTTATCTTAGCTTCGGGGCCCGTTCCATACGCTTTCCCCAAAAAGTTGCCGATAACCAGCAACTCTAGCGCTGTTCCAAAAGATCCTACTGGGCCCAACCACGACAACGACGTGTGAACACAGCGGTGGATTGCCAAAATATAGCTCATACTGCTTACTAACCCCTTTTTTTTTAATAATTGGCGATATTTCAAAGCCAATAATTATTTTTCTACGATTTCTGATGTTCATGCACTTTTTGGACATCCTTCATATGGATCGTCTTCAAGACTTGTAATGACCTTGATTTAATTCAGCAATTCTTTTGATGCTTCCCTTCAAAAATAGAATTTTATTAAAATTTAATTCTACTATTTTAGTTGTAACAGAGTATGTGACTCGTCAACTTTAAACAGTTGTAAATATACGAAAGAGGTGACAGATCAATGAAAAAATTTTATATACCTGTTCATAAAAAAGTACGACCAATTTATAAAAAAATAAAAGGCGTGCCCAATACCGCCATCTCCTATTGAATGACAAAATCTATTGACACCCAGTTATTTCTTATACCATTTGTATAAATCATAAGTTTTACTAAATTAAATTTAGGGGGAAAATGGGGGACAAACACGGAGGATATGGCGAACACTACTGGGGGGTACAACCACGCCGGTCACGACCACGATGGCGATGGTGAAGAGAGTCAGCAAAGTGAAACCTACGAAGAATATCCAGAAGAATCCAAAGACATCCCAGCTTTCCAAGCATCTCCTAGAGGAAAAAAACCTGACGATGATGTCGAATTTATAAGGATAAAGCACGTTCCTTTTACTGGGGGCAAAAGCGCCCAAAAAAAGGCGGTAATTCAGAAGAGCTAAAGAATCCAGAGCAAAGAGAGAACCAGAAAACCAAATACCTCTAATTTAGTCTACGAT
>JAHBCN010027210.1:0-10186 GCA_019359885.1 Listronotus oregonensis | reverse complement strand
TGAACCCCTTCAACACCAAAAGGGTATGGAAAATAGGATTCGGGACGCGTGCAGGAGAATAACACCGTTTATGCTAAGGAACGCCCAAGGGAAAATATACGAAAAAGACTAAACATATGTATCCAAAGTAGAAGGGCATTTTTTTGAACATTTATTGCGCCATAATAATAATTAAAAATAAGTTAATTTGTAGTAATACAATACAATACAATATTTTTTCTGTGAATTTAAAATTTAAAAATGGCCAACTAATGTTATAGCAGTAGTCTTAGACAGAAAAAAGGGGAAAATATTGGAAAAGTTAAAATAAATCGCAAAGTATTTAAAAATAGGTATATGACATACTTAATAAAAGTTGTGGGTTTTTGTAAAGATCTTTCAAAAAAAAATAATAATATATATGGTGCGCCTTTTAAAAAAAATCGAGATTTTTCAATTTAAAATGATCCAAATATATTCGTTTATTTTGAACACCCTGTAGCATCTAAATAAAATTCTGTTGCACAGATTTTTTTACTCATCTTCGAATAACGCTAATATCAACTATGAGTGATCTACCTTAAAAAAATAATGGCGCTATCGTAATTTTTTTGCAAGTGTAAAAATTATTTTCTTTTTAGAAAAATTGAAATATTGGAAAAACTATTGGGTTTTTTAGGTATGCATTATTATTAATAAAAAAGTTGAAAAATTTTAAAAAGGGAATTCAAAACAAAATTTAAAAATGGGGGTGTTTCATTTAAAAAAATGTATGTTTTATTCGTCACGCTTTTTTGAGCCACCCTGTATACTTTAAAATAATTTTAAATTGTGCATCCTAAGAATCTTTACATCTTTTGTATTTACTATTTTCTCATAACTTTTGAAACCAATGAAATAATGAACTTTACTCTATCGTTGACTCACCCTGTACAATTATTCCGAGCATTTATTATGAGAAAGAGATGACCTAAATGATAGAGTTAATTAAAGATAAATGTTTTCGACTATCTTACAATGGGTCAAAAATCTAACGCGCCATTAATCTTATTTAGGTCACCCTGTAAACAGTAAATTTCACCGTGGTGCCGCGTGCAATATTTACCTTCAGGAAAAACAACAAAAATTATTAAAATGGCGGTGTCGGGTCGTGCGGTAGCCGGGATTCGTCGTTCGTCACCGTTCTCAAAAATAGATACATTCTTATTTTTTTCCTCCGAATACTCGAACCTTGTATCATTTGTAGTGTTGTAAATGGAAATGTTTTCAGTGAAAAAAATTCCATGAAAAGGGAAAATTTTTGGGGAAATTTCCGAACGTGTATCGGAAATTTCATTTATTTAAATTTTAAAAAGTTTTTACAGAAATTAAAATTTCCAAATGGTACAGCAAAACTTAAAAACCACAAAATATACGTCATGTAATAAAATAAAATAAAAGAACATATACATATTTTTTAAAAAATTAAAAAAACAACCAGATATAGCTCTCTTAAGAGTGCATTTACGCTACAGCTTTGAGGTCGGGCAAAAGGACGTGGGGACGGTGGGCGGAGACTAACAAACTCCCACTACCACAATTTTTGTATGGCCTTTTTAAAAAAATATTATATTCTTGCAAATTCGGTGTATCGATGCGATGTTGTTTCCGATTGCAAGCCTACGGGAATAACGTTTTTCGGTGACTTTTTTTCACTTAAATGACATAAGTTATACATTTTTTTAAAAAATTAGGGGAAGTCCCCCGGGCCTCTGCTGTAACGGATTTTTGAAATATAAGTCGAGTTAAGAAAAGATAGTATCTAAACATAACCGTTTTGGGGGGGTAACTTTCAATCAAGAAAATAGAAAAAAAAAAAACCCCAAAATTTAAAAAAAACTATTACAGCAGAAGCCTAGATTTAAGTGTTTTTTCAATATTTTTTGAAAATTATCGATTTTTTATCCTTTTAAAAAAAACATTATGCCTCGAACCCCAAATTGGACCCCTTTCGCGGCGCGAATGGACTCTTAATAAATCCAGATAATAAGTGAAAAGAATGTTAAAATATACAGTGCCCCCCATATTGGTGGGGAATGTGGGGGGAACTTGGAAACCACTATAGATAGAAAATGGGTTTAAAGGGGGGAAAAAAGTTTTGGACAATTATGTTAGTAAGCTAATCCCGTTTACTACATGGTTTGTTCTTTTGGGGGTTTTTTTGGGGAAATTTTTTTGGAAAAACCTAAAACATGCATTTTCGAAAATCGGCCTTTTTTTTATAAGTGAAAATTTTTCAAATCTGAAAAAAAACTTCTTAAAAGCCGTTTTTTTCGTAAAATATGACCGAGTAGTCAATTTCTTATTTTCTTTTTTGGGGGTTTTAGAACATTTCAACTTTATTTTTTCAAAAAACCCCTTTTGGTTTTTTTTACGAAAATAATGCTTTTTATTTTTTTTTTAAAAAATTTTAAAAATGTTATAATTAAAGAGTTTATAACCTCTTTTTTTTAAAAAAAAAAAAAATTTTCCCCAGTTCCTTGATTCCGGCGAACGTTTTTTTTTTTTGTAAACAATAAAAATTTTTAGTAATTGGAAAAAAAGGATAAGCTGAACAGATATTTTACAGAAATGGGTTCGCGAACATAGCTATAACGTTAATACCATGTTACAACAAAACTACACGTAACAATTTAAATTTTAAAACAAGTGAAAACAAAAAAAAAATAAAAGGGGGTAAACTAATTTTTTTTACTAAAATTAAGATGTAAAATAACGACCTAAAATTCAAAATATTGTCCATATTTCTCAACATATTAACGATATTTTTTAAATAGTCCTAACTACCCTATAAATGGTTGACTTAGGTATTTTGGGAATTTTTATCAAAATCCCTGGCTGAAGATGTTGGATTTTCTTTTTTAAAAAAATTTGGGTTTAAATTTTTGGTCGTGGTTTGTTAAAACTTCCGAATTTAAGCAAATTTGTAACCAGTTTTTAAAATATGTTAGTTTAGGGGGGGTGCTTTGCAGGAAAATTGTCGAAATACGTTTTTTCAGCTATATTAACATTTCTATTGCTTTGGAAATAACGTTGCAAAATATCGAGTATTTCTTTAAATGGTTAACCATTTCACAAAGTTGAAAAAATTTTAAAAAAAGTACCCGACCCCAAAAAAGATAATGACGCTAGATGTCATTCGCCGGAATCAAGACCAACTGAGGATATATTTGTTTTTTTAAGTGGGTGAGGTTATAAACTCCTAAACTATAACATGTTATACATTGTTAAAATAGGAAAAGAAAGCAATATTTTGGGTTTTTAAAAAAACCCCCTGGGGTTTTTATAAAAAAGCAAAGTTGATGATGATTTATCAACTTTACTTTTTCATATGGACGCCATTACATTTTTTTTTAACACATAATTTTTTTATATTTTGTTCGCGAAAAAACCCCTTTCTGTAAAAAAATCTATTCAGCTCAATCTATTTTTTAATTATTAATATTTTATTGTTTACAAAAAAAATTACGTTTGCCGGAATCAAGGCCAACTGAGAAAATGTTTGTTTTTTTTAAATAAATGAGGTTATAAACTCTTAAATTATAACATGTTATACATTGTTGAAATCAGAATAAAAAGCACTATTTGGCTGCGTAAAAATCCCCAAAAAGACGTCCATATGAAAAAAAAAATTGATGATGATTCTAAAAAAAAGAAACGTAGAAAATAAAAAAAATTTTTTCTCAGTCATATTCCACAAAAAAAAGATGCTTTGAAGAAGTTTTTTCAGATTTGAAAAATATTCACTTTTAAAAAAAATATGGCCATTTTGAAAAGATGTTTTTTTTTTTTTTCAAAAAATTTTTTAAAAAAACCCCCAAAAGATTTTTAACCCCCCTGTAAAAAAGGGGGAAAACTTTCTTACCCCCTTTTTCCCCCAAAAAAATTTCCCCCCCTTTAAACCCGGGGGTTTTATTATCGGGTTTTTAAAATCCCCATACATTCCCCACCAATTTGGGACACATTTTACTACACAAAATGACGTTTACAGACGTAACGTAATTGGTTTGGATTGGTGTTTATTTAACTAATAATGGCGGACCGTCATATTTTTTTGTTTGATTTTTTTTTGAAATAAATATCAATATTTAATATATTGTAAAAAAAAAAAACGTGATTAATATCAAATAATAGTAACTTTTGGATATTGGCAACATCTTCTTTTTTCATTCAAGTGCCGTGTCCTAGAACATTTTGGCTATTAGTCGCATGATTTTCACTTTGTCCACAGCTGACCTAAAGAGTGTCGTGGTGTTTCTCCATACCATTGGCGAAATTTTTGAGCCAAGATGTTTTTCGGCGACCAGGACCACGTTTTCCCCCCTTTTTTTTCCCTTTAATAATGATGTGGAGCAATTTATATTTCGGATTTTCATTACGTGGGAAAAATACTCCAGCTTTCTTTTTTTTTAAACTATTAATGGCCGTTTGCAGCAACAATTTTAAGGAACCCTTAGCGTTAAGTATTCCTTAAATCTCTAATGAAACCAATCACATTGCTTGTTTAGCCATTTTAAGAGTTCCCTTTTCAAGGGTTTCTTAAAATTGTTGGTGCAAATGTCCATAAGAATTGTTTTTGTTTGTTCATACGCTGTAGAACCGCTTCATTCGTCACCCTGTCCATCCACGATATCTTCAGCATTCTTTGGTATGTCCACGTTTCGAGAGCCTCAATCCTTTTTTTCACATTGTTTCGGTGAGGGTCCATGCTTCAGTTCCAAAAAAACAATATGCTAAAGACATAGCAACGTACCAGGTTTTTTTAAAGGGGGGAAATTTTTAGAGCTCTGTTGGTAAGCATGTTTTTTAAGGATGTTCGTGCCTGTTCTATTCTGCTTTTGATTTTTTGTGAGTTAAGTCGCATCTGTCATTTACCCAGCGGCCTAGATATTTGTATTTTTGTACTCCCCCCCACTATTTTTCCATTTATGCTAATATCTGTTGTTGTCGGCTATATTATTGTCAACATGCATATGATAATATATCTGAGCGCGCGTAATTAATTTTCATAAGTTTAATTTATCCAACGGGAACACTCGGATCGCTGACATGTCCCGATTTTTTTCCCTGTGCCTGAGTCACCATATTTTAAAGTGCAGCTGTGTCGATTTAACAACCCGATTTTATTGTTGTTTTTATTCATATTTTCCTAAAATGGATTGTTAGGCTGGATTTAGTAATCGACCGACGGTCAGCGCTGACATCAGTCGAACGTAACTATATCAATGAAGGTATGATCATTTGATGATACGCAGATAATATACAATTTTGGTATAGATATGTAGATGATATCTTGCCTGTTTTAGGGGAACGATAATGATTTAAAAGATACATTAAATCAACTGAACAACCTACATAGAAAAAATAAAATTTACAATGGAAAAAAAATAAATAACCGAATAAATTTTCTAGATATTTCTATTTCAAAAGGCAACCATAGATACACCTTTGATATTTTTAGAAAACCAACATACACCGATACAACCATACCAAATAATTCATCACATCCATTTTCACATAAACTTGCCGCCTACAGATCTATGATAAAATAGAGCATTTTCCATTCCCTTAGATTATAACAGTGCCCGAAAGAAATTAATACAATTAAACAAATTGCAAAAAACAACGGTTATGTTCTGAACTGATTGACAGACTAGTGAATAAAAAACGTAAAGAAAACACAACACATTAAATATACCCACTCACAAAAAAAAAAAAAGAAAAAAAAAAAAACCATTAACATTTTTTGGGGAAAAACTTCAGATAAAATAGCCCATATATTAACAAAAAACAAATTCAAGTTGCCTTTAGACCGGGGGGCTCCAAACTTTCCAGCCTTAGGGCCATACTGATTACTCCAGTAAGTTCCAAAAGGGCCCAAAAACCCTATCATCATCGTTGCCGGTGGTAAAAAGTGAAATAGTCCACTGATGAAAAAAAAAATCCAAAAAAAATACACAACGTTTAAAAAAGGCTGCAAATCGGACTAAAGTCTGCAAAACGGCAACACTGCATATTATTAATTTTCCTGTCATTATCTGTAATTTCTAGATTAATCGTAGAGTACGAGCCATGAGGAGTAACGTGACACGACATCTGGTGGACACAAGCGGAAATAGGTAAAACCTTCATCGCTAACAGATGCCGCTAATAGCACGTACAGAATAATCTCGTTGGTTCGAGAAAGTTCTGGTGTCTTCCACTACTTCTAGATGGCAGTAATTGGAATATATAAGAAGGCTAGTGGCGCAACCACAAGTCAATTCCTATGACACTGTTGTTAAATAAAATATTGCATACCTCCTTAAAACGTGTTTGTGCGTGTTTAAGTTTAAGACATCTTAATAACAGTATTTTGATTTGAATTGTTGCTTTTTTTTGTGAATTAATAGTATGGAAAAAAAAAAAAATTTATAGTGAATGCAGAAAATTCACAGATCAGTGGAACATTCAGTATTTCGTAATTGAGTCCAGTAACGGCGCTATGTTTAATTTGCAATGAAAGCATAGCCCTCAAAGAATATTTAAAATTAAACCCCCAAAGAAGGATATATAAGGCGTAGTCATATGCTTAGATATTTAGTAGTCACTTGAAAATGATCAGAACGAAAGGTTGCAAAAAAAAAAAAAAGGAATGAAAGCCCCAGACCAAGTTTTTATTGAACCTTAAGCAACTTATAAATGAGACATTTTTGTAATTTTACAAATGGTTTCACAAGTACCGTTTAATAATTTCTTTATTGGTGGAATATAAAAATGTATACAAATTTTAAGTTCATTTTTTTTTAAAAAATCCTGAATAGTAATAATAAAATGTCCAAGGATTTTTTTTCCGGGAAATTTTTTTTGTTTTTTTGGATAATCACATTTATTTTTTACTTCCTGAGTACTTTATCCACTCTGTATGAAAACTTCACACATAATTTTCTAACGGTCTTCGTTACAATTTCAACAAGGAAGTATTGCAAAGCCAATCCCGAGCCAGCTAATAAGAGGGGGAAGAACTCCAGAAGTAAACCCGCTTTTCTAATTTTGTCCGTATGACTCACCCGATCTAAAATCGGTTGATCGTTTTTCCTTGCATTGGTCGGTTATGAAGTATCGCGTAAATTTTCTTCACGTCGTCTGGGAAAATTATTAGGTGACAACGGAACTCGCGATGGAAAATCTTTTTAAGGAAAGGGTGACGGAAGATGTATTTTTGGTGTTTGTCATTTTAATCCCATAGAATTTGGAATCTTGATTGGGGCGTCAAAAATTGTTCAGTTTAATGCCTTCAAAACACAGTCATGTTCGCTTTTGCAAAAAATATTTGCCAATGCGCGTGTTATAATGGGCGGGCCAACTTCTGCAGAACAAAGAGTTTTTAACTTGTCTGCGTTACCTTTGATAATAACCTTAACTGATACAAACACATTAGATCCATAGCCTCAGCAGCTTTAAGAAAGTTTGATTTTTTCTCCCAGAGTGTACACTCTGTATGTATCCCAAATCAAACCCCTTTTAATATATTGTTCTCATGTCTGGGGAGAAGGTCTTCTACAATCTTAGCATTTTTGATTCCATTCAGAGAAAGCTGTTCGTCTTATTAATGATCCATAATTACCGAAAAGTTTCCCCTCCTCTTGTCCACCGACGGGCTGTCGCTCTTCTGTAGGTATTTTCACGGATTCTTTTTGAGAAGTTAGTCTGTATGATTTTCCCTTTTGGCAGCTCCCAAAGAGCAACACAGTGCCACTTTTAAGCATTATTTAACAGTTAAATGAGAGAGGTCCGAACTTCCCGCTTTCTTCGTTTCTTCATCCATAAATATCCAGATTATGGAACCCTTTGCTACCAGCAGAAGATTTCCATTTCCTTCCAATTTTTCATCTATGTTTATTCATTAAATGCAAACTAATACACATGTGCCTCGATGCAATGGGGATAACTTGGTGGCATGTACATAGGGGCACAGTGGTGCCGGGGTGCCGTGGCACCCCATTAGTATGAAAAAGATTACTGTATTTAAAATATGAAAATTATTATTTGAAAAGGGTTTTGATTTAAAAAATTACACGCGAACGCACCTTCTCGAAAATGAGTATGGTAAAATCAAAATTAAGATCCACAATACGCCAAGAATGTTTCGAAAATCTCCTGGTTTCATTTGTGGAACAGGAATTAGCCGCAAATATTGATATAAGTACTGTGATAAACTTTTTTAAAAAAATTGTACCTTATGAAAGAAGAATGATTTTATAATAAATAATATATAATGTACTCGGTTTGTTATTATTTCATAAATATTTACCAAACATTCCTAAGAATTTATTCTTATTAACTTATTATTACTTAATTTTAGTAATAACAATGTTTTAATATCGATATATTGTTATTCATAGTTTTATTTACTTCATTATTATTATTATTATTATTATGATTTTAAGCCACACGGCTTTTCACTCCTTCTAAGGGGAACATTCACTCATCCCAGATATCTTCAGATATCAAAAGGATTAAGCTCTGTGGGAACCCTTTCCATGTTTGCTCTAGGTTCTTTTAGGTTCTGCTGTATTCCCCACAAAATTTCCGGACAGTCCGAGCCGTCGTAAGTAGCACTGCCTTTTGCATAGCCTTATAGATATGTTCACCAAGGCCCCTTGATGTTTTGTAAAAGAGTTTTTGATAATGCCAGTTGTTGATAAAATTATGGGGATTGTTTGGACGTTATTCATTCCCCACTGTCTTTTAATTTGTGTTTCTAGGTTTCTGTATTTGGCAATCTTTTCATTGTATTTCTCCCGTAGGTTGTTGTTGTTCGGGATAGCGACATAGATCAGTGTTGTTTTCCTCCCAACTTTATCCACCAATACAATATCTGGTCTTTTGTGAGCAACAGTTTGGTCTGTAAGTACAGTTCTGTCCCAGTACAATTTAAATTCATTGTTTTCGAGAATAGGTTTAGGAGAACACTTATAGTAAGGCAATTTTTCATTCTGTAAAAGCTTTAGCTTCTCTGCCAATTGTTGATGGAGTATCTTGGCTGCTGAATCGTGTCTTTCCTTATACTCTGATACTGCAAATGCTTGGCAACCCCCCGTTATATGATGGATTGTCTCCGATGTTTGACATCCATATCTGCATCGATCGTTCTCTATAGACGGGTCTCTAACTATATGCTTCAGATAGTTTTTCCTCGAAATAACCTGGTCCTGTATAGCCAATAAGAAGCCTTCAGTCTCTGGGAACATCTTCCCCGACGTCAGCCAGTAGTTCGAAGCGAACTTGTCGACATTTTCCTGGCTGACCTCATTGGGGTGACGTCCATGAAGAGGCTTCTCCAACCAGGCTTGCAGCTTTTCCTGGTCTGTTTGATGGTGTTTGCGCATTATTATTATTATTATCTGCCCCGCCGCGACCCACATGTATATTTTATTTAATTTCTTTTCGTCCAATAACTCTACCCATTCCGATCTACTTAAAACTATAACCAAAATTAAATTTAATCTTTATTTAATTAAAAAAAAAAACGCCTCCTTTATCTGGGTGTTATATACCTGACAGGACGCTTAACATTTCTCGATGTTCTATGCTACTACGTGTATAGCTCATCTTTTAAATATTTTTAATATTGATTTAAATTTCAATATTAATAATTTATAGAGACAGTTACTCGTTCAAAATGATCTGAAGAAAATTTTATTTATAAACATCAAAAAAAATTATATACTTTATTTAGCGTTAAATTTTTAAAACATTTATGTTATTAAACTATATTTTTCTTTAAGACTTACAATTTTTTAATAGAAATTATTGCAGTAACTTCTTCAAAATACAATTTTTCTAATGTACAAAAGTTTTTTTTTCATTTGTCATTAATTTAATCTGTTTAAAAGTTTATAGACGTTTATACGAATCGAATTTAAAAATCCGAAAAAATTTTAAATCAATTTTTAGATGGATTGTAGTTGGTATAGCTGTACCAAAAAATATTGGTATTAGCGAAATTTTTGGCCAAAATCACTTTTTTGCTTATATCTCCGTTATTACTTGTTTTATTAAAAATGTGTATATAACCTTTTTATAGAACCTATTAAAGGGCATATTTTTTGTTTAATACATTTTTTCGTAGCTCTATTAGTTTTTGAGATATTTGCGTTTTTATTTTTAATTTAAATCGTTATTA
>JAHBCN010027209.1:0-10226 GCA_019359885.1 Listronotus oregonensis | reverse complement strand
TGATTATATCCCTTTTTTTTTTTCAAAAATCAATAGTTTTTAAGCTATATTAAAAAAACCTATTTTTTACGACGAAGAGGGCCAGTGTACTCCAAACTGACCACATGCATAACGATAACTGCAAAAGAAATAAGCAGTAGAAACGTCACTGGTGTCGTGCTTATCCATACGGATTGCAGACAGACACTCCCTAAAACCCCGGGACCACGCTACACCTCGGGTCGGGTTTACAAAAAAAGAAAATCCCTTTGGAGTGAGGTTTTGAATTGAGTATAGTTCATAGTAATAAAAAAAAAAAAATTCATTTTACCCCTTTTATTGGCGACCTTTTTTTTGCGGTAGCCTCCCGGACTAATAGAAATAAGAAAATTATCTTAAAAATTTTAAAATTTTTGGGCAAGAAAATTATGTCATCCAGCTGCAAAAAAATGTTTTTTACCGAAGAACGGCGACAATAGAGGGTAATTTTGGCCTTAATCTACATATACCGCGCTTTCAATTTTGAAACAGGGGAAGTTATTACTGATAAAAACACATTTCAGTCAACTCAACAATAAGGGGCCTTTTAGATATTTTTCAGCCCCGCCGACTTTCCCTCTCAAATGGGGGGGCTGGATATATAAAATAGGCCTGGTGTTTGTTAATATATGGGGTTTTTCGGAAATATAAAACATTTTGGAAAACAGTGCTTTTATTACTAAAAAAAATCTAACAATACTTTTATATAAAAAGTAATTGGTCAATCCATTTAGCCTAGGGTTTTTAAATTCATAACGGGATCGTTTTTGAAAGTGTCAGACAATGTTATGGTTTAAATTACACAAAATTTTGGACTTCCATTGGCTTCATTTGTTAATTGGATACACAAGGGTTTTGGTCGGTGATGTATCCCAACCCCTTTCAAGTGATAACTTCAGATCACTAAAACCCTCAAACAAAAATCAGTTTTAAAAGCCGGTTTTACACAAAAATATGAAGGGTAATGTCTCTTTCTAATACTTGTACGCCTTTTTTTATAAATATAACTGTACCTTATAAATTTTGTCAACTTCTTCGACTATAGCTTTCTTCCAACTTTAATTTTGTACTTTCGACTCCCAAATTTCCCGGGCAAGAGTAACACCAATTGAAAAAATGGTTTGCCGGGGATTGGTGACCTTTTCTTCATATCAAAAATTTAAAAAAATTTTAAAAAGGCATTTTTTTAAATTTTTTTAAATAATAACAGCCAAAAAGAATAAAAAAAAAAAAACGTAAAAAACCTTTAATATGGATATTTTTTATGTACACCTGCGCATTCTTGATAACTTGCTGAATTATTTTCTGCATCGGGGTGGATCGGGGGGGCAACTGATGTTTTTTTTTTTAAATTTTTTTTCGCATTTTCTACCTTTTCTATCTCCTTTTGTTTTGCCTGATTATTCCCAAAAAACACACTATTTAAAACCAATTTTTTTGAAAGCTTACTTAAATTTTTTTTGATATATTTAAAAATATAATAATTTTTTTATTAATAATTATTAAATTTTTTTTTTTTTTTTTTTTTTTTTTTTTTTTTTTTTTTTTTTTTTTTCCCCCCCCCCCCCCCTTTTTACCCAGAACAGAATCATGAAAGATACTTTTTTATGAGCAGTGTCCCCGGACCATAGGCAGATCCTGAGGACTGTCACCGAGTCAGCCTGGGCCTCATACGGCCATCATAAGACCTATGCTAACCTACGGTGCTGTTGTCTGGGGGCAGAAAGCCCACCAGGCGACAGTTATCCGAAAGCTAGACTATTGTACAAAGAATGGCTTGTCTCAACACCACCGGAGCCATGAGAACAACACCAACTAGGGCCATGGAGGTAATCCTAAACCTCACACCTTTGACATATTCATCAAGGAGGTTGTTTTGACGGTTATGTTGCGCCTCCGCACTGTTGGTATAATGCCCGACGTAGGAGTTGGCGCACAGAGGTGTGGTTTGTGGAGTGAGGCGATAGGATCGCTTCCACTGCTGCAGGCGAAAGTGGACTCTATTGCGCCATGTTTTGTTTTTAACAAACCATACAAAATTGACGTTAAAGGAGAATCGAACACAAACGTGGCAGGTATAATCAATATCTACACAGACGGTTCAAAAACAAAAGAAGGCGGGGGATGTGGAATTTATTCTAGATCCCTTAACTTAAACATCAAATGGACTATGGGTGAGTTGGCCAGTGTACTCCAAACTGAGCTCACATGCATAACGATAACTGCAAAAGAAATAAGCAGTAGAAACATCACTGGTAAAGTCGTGCTTATCCATACGGATTGCAGACAGACACTACTAGCCCTAAGGAGACCACGCTACACCTCGGGTCTGGTACTAAAATGTCACCGTGCCCTTGTGGACGCTTCCAGCATGAACTGGACCAAAGAACAAGCGCACTCCAAAGGCAACCGCATCGCTGACTCGTTGGACAGGAAGGCTGCCGGGACAAAACCTTTTGGACCCGAACATTTCGTAGGTCTGACAGGGTTTACGATGAGGGACCTAATCAAAAAACTCATCAGCAGTTTAGAACACGATGGGATGAAAGTAAACTGTAACTTTTCCAGGGAGTTACTGAACTATCCTGATAGAGATACAGCTAAACATTACTTGGCAATGCCTAGGGCGAGCCTTCGTCTAATCACGGGCGTTCTTGCTGGACACTCTCAACTGCGAAAACACCTCTTTAGAATGGGTATAAATGTCACACCTCTGTGTAGAGGTTGTGAACAGGAAGACGAGACAGTGGAACACATCCTTTGTGACTGTCCTGCACTCTCGTCCAAGAGAACATCCATGCTAGGCGAGTATTGGCTTTCTTTGGCCGACATTAAGGAGATTCCCCTCGGCGACGTTCTCACCTACTTTAAATAAGTAGGATGGGCGGTGTACTGAGTGAGGAGTCCTCTTTAGGAGGTAACACAACGGGCCTACTGAGGCCTAGGTATTTATCACTTTCCGCACTTTCAGAAGACAGATACCCCCCCAAGGGTTGGTATTAGGGGTGGAAGGTTCATTAGTCGGGGTCTAATAGTATTAAGTGTGAAAATTTAGTCGGTTCTGATATGTAATTCACGATAAACCGGAAAAAGTCACATGACGAGCTATGAGGGTGGGGTGGGGGCAATTCTGCTACTTTGGAATTGGCAGAATTAAGCCTAGTTACTGTGTAAGGACTGTAGGTTTGACAACAGTTGTAAAATATTTCCGTAGACAATACACCAAAAATCTGTCAGATGCAGCCCCGACCTTTTAGGGGCAGTTTCGGAGGGGTTGGGGAGGTTTTCGGCTTCGTGCCCATTAATACTTTTAATCGGCATATCAAGAGCTATCAAAATACAAAGTTTTACAAAAATTGACTGGTGTTCAATTTTCATATGTTTTGTGCGGGGTTCTTTAAAGGGCCAGACCTGAACTTTAAATCGTAATTATATCTAAACTAATTTTTTCGGAGAAAATATTTTAGGGGCTGGGGTACATTTTAAGCAGGTGAGCCAACTAATAAAAAAGAAATATAGGCACTTAACAAACCTTTTTTCTTCCTTGACGGGATCGTAGGCAACCTGTTGATTTGGTTCGGCCAAAAGATAGACATCTTCTATCATGACAACTGTCGGTTGAGAGTATATTGATGTCCATGGTACTTTCAACACCAAGTTACCTAAGACAAAATGTATCTTTAGATTCCAAAATTCAGCATTTACATTTTATTTAGTTTTCGGCGCTGAGATACTGAATTTTTAGGATGTGGCAAAAATATTTTTGCCATCGTCTGGATATCGGTACGATCTAGTTTGTGAAATAGTGTACAGGGTGTCCCATTTTCGACACTTTACAGGGTATCTTCGTAATTGTTAATAGTCCAATAAATAAAGGGACAAAGCTGTAAATAAATCTGTACAGTTTTCCCTTGTGGCGCAATTTTTAGGTCTTCAGGAATGCTTTCGAGCGAAAAAAAGTTTATCAACATTAACAGATCGGAAAGGGCTGAAAATAGCCCCTCAAGGCCCGAAAAATGGATTTCGCTAATATCTGCCAAAATATGCGAATTAGAGAATTTTTGTTAAGACAAAAAATAAAGATCACCTTGTAATCTACAAAAATGGTCCCTATACTTTTGTTTCGAAAAATCGATAGTCGAGATAACGGGACCCAAAAATGGTAAGGACCATTTTTTTAGATTTTGAGTGATCTTCATTTTTTGTTTAAACAAAAATTCTCTAATTTGCATATAGTTTCGGGGAAACTCATTTTTGGGACTTTAGGGGCCATTTCCAGTGGGTTTTCATGTCGGAATCGTGATAAACGTTTTCTCGCTCGAAAGCATCCGGAAGACCTAGGAATTGCGCCTACAAATGAAAAACTGTACAGATTTATTTACAGCTTTGGGTACTTTCAGGTTTTCAGTTACTGGACTATAATGCTATCAAAAAAGTAATATGACTCATGTGCTTTTCTTAAATCAGACAAAATCAAATTTAAAAAATTTCCTCGCTAATAGATATTGGGGAGAAATAAAAAAAATTTTTTTCAATACTCTATATTTTCTTATTAAAGGAGATACAGAAAAGTTCTATACAAAAGTTTCTTAAAGTAAAAGACATCCTATTAAATTCCTTTTCAAAAATTTTAAAGCTATGATTGGGATCGACGATATGATTTTTTTTTCTACATAAAGCATCCGATATCGGTCGATCCGAAAATGGGAATTTTCCCCCAGGACCGGGATAAACTAACCCTTTATTGGTTTGGGTTTGATGGTCAGCCCTTTTTTGGGCTTGCAAAAAAATGGTAGGACCCATTCTTGGAAGGGGGATCTTCATTTTTTTTTAAACCAAAATTCTTTAATTCCAAGGCAGATATTCGGGGGAAATCTTTTTGGGACTTTAAAGGGGCCATTTTAAGGCCCAAACTAAAATTTTTTAAAAAACCCATCTGCGGGAATAAAAGGCCACAAAGAAAACTGGTTTTAAAAGGTTTGGGTTTTCATTTATTACGGGCCCCAAACACAAAAAGTTTAGACCTCATGTGCTTTTTTTAAAAATTAAAATAAAAAAATTTAAAAATTTTCCCCCATTAGATATGGAAGAAGATAAAAAAAAACTGTTATTTTCAGAATGACCCTATATTTTCTTAATTAAAGGAGATACAGAAAAATGTTTTATACAAAAGTTTCTTTATAATGATAAAAAGATAGCCTATTAATTTCTCTTTTTAAAAATATAACACGCTATGATATTGGTTTTAGGGATCGATCGATATGATTTTTTTGGCCGATACCGATATAAGCATGACCGATATCGGTCGATACCGATAAATCGGCCATATCTTTTATTATGGGGATTTTGCTGCAAAAATTAGCTACAATTGATTAACTTTTAAGAAATTAAAAAAAAAACAATACAAATATAGCGTTACCATTCACATTGCTTAAAAGAACACAGTGCAAACTCGATGTTCGGTGAATCCCCGAATTTGACATTGCTCAGCGGCCATACGACGCGCAACATTACGTCCACTTGATCAATACAATCAGCCATACGGGACTCATTAGAAAATTAAAGCCCAATCATAGATTTATTGGCAAAAGCAAGGCTTATAGCAACTTATTTTAGTCTATATTTATGCTACTTTTAATATGGCGGAAAAATATTTACTTCAGGATGTACCTACAAGATGGAACTCAAATTTTTACATGTTGGAACGCTTGGTAGAACGAAAAATGCTTTAAATATATTTATAATGAATGATCCAGATTTAAAAGATATGACACTAGCATATAACCAGTGGGAACTAGCCAAAAACTTACTAAATCTATTAAAACCTCTTGAAGAGATTTGCAAAATTTTTAATAAAAACAAATTAGAAGTAAAACCATTACTTAAGACACACAGACTATAAATATGAGCTTAAAAATCCTTCTTTTAGCCACTTTATTAGATCCAAGGTTTAATACATGTTTTTCGACAATTCTTTATCGCAAAAAAGCTACACAGATTTAAAAAATGAATACAATACCCCAATACAACAAACCTGGTAGAAAGTAAATAGCTTCGATGAGTGACGATGATCATGCTCCTCTAGCGAAAATTGCTAAGAAATCAAACGAAGTAAACCAAGACAATGTACTTTACTCGATTCCTCATAGTTTGTTTTGGAATACCTTTGAAGAGTTTACCAGTACGCCGGTAAGTAAATCGCCATTAGATAGTGAAGCCAATGATTCAATTAAAAAAATTCAAGGGGAACATAAAATGTACCGGGTGTCCAAATATCTCAGAAAATGTTTATCGCACAGCGTTGGGAAAAAATTTTTGGTAAAAGTGGTCAAGAGGAATAGCTGGAAATTATTTTCAAGTTTCTGAAATGGTCGCTAGGGGGCGTAACTGCAATCTTAATTTAGAACATTTTAGATCATATAGACTACAAAAAACAGACTCTGCCTTTGCTAATCATTGTTTAGAACAAAAACACAAATTCCCTAATTTAAATAATATTGAAATATTACACTATTTAACCAAAGGTCATAAATTAAACTATCTGGAATCCCTAGAAATATAAAAGGCAAAAAAATAATAATGTACATCTGCTTAATGACCACACCGAACTTGTATTTTCCCCGTATTTCTGTCGCCAAACCATATAAACTGTTAATTGCTCCGCCGCTTCCTAAGAATATATTTACCACTTAGAGGTATAAATTCACCTTATTTTTGTATTGATACTTTAGTCTGAAAAAATTTTGTTTGAAAATGACTCTGTAAGTTGAAACTGCAGTAACAATAATTGTGAATATATTTTAGTGGTAAAAAACATAGTAGTTTTATTTATCAGTGTTCTTCATGATGATTAATTACCACATAGTAACGGCTAATAGCATCAAGTATAAAATTTTCTTTGGCCTAAATTTTATGTAAGGAACAAGATATCGAGATACGAGCTTGTTAAGGCATTATGTAGCTACTTTTTTATAAAAAAATATACTAATGCATTAAACTATTTTTTTTTTTTTGAGAAAATTAACCATTTCTGTCGGAATATCGAAAAAAGCCTTCAAATATTATAAGATTTATAGCCCAAGAAAAGCTCTTGACAACTAGCTTAAGCTTGTTAAAATCGGCTTAGCCGTTTTGATGATACAGAGTGTTTTTTACGGAAACATTTAAATACCCTCCACCACTTTATTTTAGAGATACAGCAAAAATTGTCGAACAAAAAAGGTTCAAATTTTGCTCGACTTTAAAGATCAGGTATTTTTTTGTTAGGTTAATATAGCAAAATTCACAGAAACATCACTTTTTTATAATTGTATTGCGTTTATAAGTATATGCTATTTGACTAAATTTATTCCCCCTTCTAGCGGCCATTTCAGAAACTTGAAAATAATTTCCAGCTATTTCTCTTGACCACTATTACTAAAAATATTATTCCCCAACGCTGTGCGATAAACATTTTTTGGGTTACAGCCGGCGTCCTTTCTTATTTGGACACCCAGTACATTGAATTAGCCAAAATATAAAAAAGAAGATTCTTTGACTTGGCGGGCTAATAAAAAAGACATTTTTCCATTTTTATATAAATGTGCAGTAATATATTTAGCACCCTCCCCAAGTAGTGTGGCTAGTAAACCGCTATTCAGCTTGGAACATATATGAAAGCGAAAGAAACCACCTAAGCTTAGAAAGGGCAGAAAATTTAATTTTGTTGCATCATAACTTACCAAAACATAACTTTAAGTATTAAATATAACTGTTTATTTTTTTTAGTTAGGCTTTTTCCATTTTAATTGTTTTTTTTTGTATTTTGAAAATAAAAATATACTTATGTCGTTTTTTGATTAGTAATTGTGTATTAGGATTTTTAAAAAATCCTTATCATTTAAAATACCTATTATTGATATTTTTATTAGGCCGATACCGATATAGGCCGATATTGCACTTTACATATAGGCCGATATGGAAGATATACCGATACCGATATCGGTTGATCCTTTATAAAATACGTATTGAGGAACATAATTAAAATAATCCTTTCATTTCATGATGACAGGAACAAAAAACTTCCAATTCGCTGGGAAAAAGACTGTCCTAAAGCCGAAATTTTATTTCATAAAGTACACATTTTTGAAGGATAAAGTCCCGTTTATTTGATCCACTTCCGTAAAATGTATCTTTTATAAAGATAAAGCTAAAAATATTTTCATGATTAATTTATAACAACCATGTAGTAAAAAATTTAAACAAAACAGACATGCATTGATAAACAAATGTAAAAAGGTTTTTAGCAATGAATCACTTTTAAACAGGTTCATAATTATAGATTAAACTTTGGTTGACCTTACATGGTATTAGTCAAATAGCAAATATTTTTTTTATATTTGAGATATACAGTGTCTCGAAAAAGTATAAGGTTTGTTTAAAATATTTTTATTGCTAAATTGAGATTCTGCAAACAATTTTTTTATCTCAATTTTCTCTATCGTTTCAACATGCTGACTGGTCAGTGGAAGGGGTATAAACCCCGTTCTGCGTGCTGATTTGTGGGCGGCAGCGTTGGGCAAAATTTGATTTTTATTAAAAAAAAAAAAAATTTTTAAAAAAAAAATCAAAAAAATTTTTTTTTTTTTTTTTTTTTAATTCAACAATTTCTTTTTTACAGTTAATTTGTCACAGTACATTATATTCCCTCACTTAAACTACAAATTATTGAGATATTTTCGTTTTTGATAACAATAACTTTCTGCAGAGGCGCGTCCCAACGAGAAAAAATTTTTGTCGCGGCTTGTTTCCGCTCCGACCTATAAAAAGCTATACTACATATTTTCAAGGATGATTTAGAATTACCCCTACAAAAACTTCCTAAAATTTAAAACCGAAAGATCAGGCATTAACACCAAACCATTTTATAAGAATGTTCAACCTCAGCTTTTAGTACTTGTGGACTGGTGCATTCTGACTTAAGAAACAAACTGGGAGTAGAAAAAGCTGGAAAGTTAGTGTTTCTATTTAAATATTATAATGAAAATGCAATTTATATCTGTATTTTACTTGTATATTACTTGTAAATACCTGGTTGTTTTTTTTTTTCTTACTTTGATTTAAATCTTTTTTTAATTAAAAAAAAAAAGGATTTAAATTCCTTCCCATCAATTTTCACACGTTGGAGCGAGAAAGAAAAGCAGGTGACCGATTTTTTTCTCAACCTGTTTGCACCGCCGAGCGGCAGGATTGCCTCTAGTAGGTATATGCTCGAAGCTTTAAATTTTAAAATTTTCTAGCAGCTTTATTTACGAATTTGAAAGGAAAAAAAATTGGTGAAAAAAAAAAAAATTGGTGAATGGTATACATTGTAATGTAAATTAATAAAATAAATATGTTGAAATGTTACAAGGTGTACCAAAAAATTTTAATAATTTCTTTAAGGGGGTGGTAAAGTTTGTTTGGTCAAATAAAGGCCTATTTTCAAGAATTTTTTATAACATATTGTTATTATAGATTTATTTTGAAATTAGTATATTATAATACAACATTTCAAGAATGTTTAAAAAAAATCCAGTACAAAAATATAAAGAAATAACAAATTCCTTTGCCTGAATTTTTTTGAAATTTTCAAAAAACAAATTGTTTTAATTAATTGATTAGTTTCTCTCTCAATTGACGCTGAGTTTCTTTTATTTTATCAATTTTTAAATTTTTTGCATCATTTTGAAGTTGAAATGTCGATTTGACAATAAAATCGACCTATTTGTTATTGTAAGATTGATACTAATTAAAAAAAAAAAAAACTCGACGCCACTTTATAGTTATTTGTATGTAGAATATGTGTACAAATTTTTAAAACGATCGGTTTAGTAGTTTTTTCGGAATGATGGTCACCTAGTTTAGATATTACATGTTTGGGAAAATCCAGTTAAAATTTTGTATGCTCACGCAACTGAGTTGAAGCAATGGTCATTAAAACTATCATAAATCCGTGAATTTTGTTCCGATTGATCTTAAAATTTAATACAATATTTTTGAGATGTTCTACATTCAAAAATTAAAAAAAAAATAAAAAAAAAAGTTTCAAACTTTAGCCCCCTTAATTTTAAATCTCAAAAATTAGTACTATAACGTAAAATAAAAAAATACGAATTGACATTATACATGGAGTATCAAAAAATTTTTTTATTTTTTTTTAAATTTAATTATAGCCTTGGCCATAATTT
>JAHBCN010027208.1:0-10222 GCA_019359885.1 Listronotus oregonensis | reverse complement strand
AAATTAATTAATACTAAAAGAGACAAAGAATCTATACACAAGCGCCATCTAACGGCGATTTATTAAAACTTTAACGCTAATTAGAGTAGCCAATTAACGTAACTGTCAAAAAAAAACAACAAAAAAGAATAATTCAATAAAACTGCGATTTTCGCAATAAATTGGCCACAACAAACCCCTTAAATTGGTGTAATTAGGGTAATTAATAATTGATTCTTACTGAAATTCGACTTGCCCAACGCATGACGTAATATATAAAGAAAATGATGAAAATCCCCTGAACCACCAGCGCGTCGTAAGAAAACCCCAATAAATCTACAAAAATACCGTTTTATACGGAAAATACTCAGTTAGAATAAGTCTAGAACAACTTACCCAAGGTGTAAAGGGGTATTTTCAACTAACACGTGATCCCTGCGGCGTCGAACTACAAGTCCTGCAGTGCAGATTTCTTTCCCAAAAACAGCCAAAAAGGCAACGCAAAACTACCAAAATAAACACACAACTAAAGGTAACTTAAATCGGGAAAGATTTTTGGGAAATTTGCAGCACAAATCCTACAAAGATGGCTTGAATACCAGTAGCTGCAAATTTTCCTAGTTCTTGGCTTGAAGATTGACGTGAAAGTGGTAAAACATGGCCGATGGCCCTTTGTCCTTCTCAAAAAGTACCAGTCAACATCGTTACAACATTTTGAGTTGCCTACCCTCGCTGCCCAAATAACATTTCCTCGAACTGTCATCTGTCTTGTCAAAAATAAATTCAAACAAAATTATACAACAATCCAGAATAATAACAGGTTTTAAAATTTCAATGCAAAGGAGATAAAATACAAAGAACCTGTACAAAAAAGACTCTGGAGGCACCTGTGACCCCACGACAACTGTTGGGAATAGAAAAATAAAGTAAACAAACTAAGGTAAATACGGAAGGTAATGTAAACAACCCTTCCTACATAGCCAATAAAAGCAAAACTGCTAAGGAAATGTAATTTCTAGACAAACCTACAAGCTGTCGAGGATTGTATATAGGGGAAAAACCATACCGAATACCTGGAGAAACAAAATTTGGTTACGAACCCCTGACATGGTTAATTCAAAATACAAACATTTTAAAGGTAAGTCCCTGCTTAAATTAGAAACTATTGATTTATACAAAGTGAATCTAACCTACTTAATAAGCTTGGTTTAGTCAATAGTGAAAGATGTACCTCAAAATTAATGTTGCATCGAACAAAATTAAGGCCAGTTATCGACTCGAGGTATCTTATGTTAATTTTTTTTAGTACACCATACTGCAAGGGGAAAAAAAGCAACGTAAAGCATAAGGTAGGATACCAAAGACGATAGAAAGACAGAAGTAACCCAGCAATTACAATAAAATTTGGAGCCTTTTGCCAAAAATAATCTGCAAAAAAAAAATTAAAACCGAACTGCATTAAGGTAAACAAACTAATTTATTAAAAACAAACCTAGGAATAAAAACTAACCGTGACAAATGGGTACTTGTAATCCTTCTTTTCAGGGACCAAAGTGGCACTTTTAATCCTTGAAGAACGTTGTAAAAAAACTTAAAATTGGATAAATTTTTGTATAATTTTAATGAAAAATATATTTTTTCCTGCCACTTAATTTAAATTGATGCTTCCTAAAATTTAAAGCCGTTGTATATTACTACCTCAATTAACCTTTAAACTAAACAAACCCAGCATTATAATATATATATATATATATAATATATATATATAATATAATATATAATATATATATAAATATAATATATAAATATATATATATATATATATATATATATATATATATATATATATATATATATATAATATATATATATATATATATATATATATATATATATATATATATATATAATATATATAATATATATATATATATATATATATATATATATATATATATATATATAAAATATATATAATATATATATATATATATATATATATATATATATATATATATAATGCACCCAGTCATGTGTTTGGTGAACACGCTAAATGCAACGAACTAAAATATTTTAAATACGAAAAGGCAAATGAAAAAAAATTGGTTCCAATTATGCAAGAATGTGGTATCTACGAAAATATCAGCATTGCATTACAAAGGATATATATAATTCGACCAGTTTGATCTTAAATATGGACAATAATCTTGCTGAGCACTACAATAACGTTGTATGCAAATTCGTCGGTGGAAAACGAATTGATTTCTCCAAAAGAGGATCCTATCAAGCGCGGTGTGAATATTTTTTAATTCTTGTGGCAATTATTTTCGACATCTTTTTACAACTGCAGCTGGTGTAAGTCCTCAAGGTTTCATTAAAAGATATGGAAAGAGATCCAAAAAACGTGGGCTTTAATGTAAAAAACGACTATTTAAAAAAAACAAAAAAATCGGGACCAATCCTTCCAGATAAAGATTATGGCCCTGACCCCCATACCCCATATAGCTTTGGATTTAACCAGTGACATCTACATACAAAGAAAAACAATTTTTGCAACCACTAAAGAAAACTCCTGAGGAAATAAAGGAAATTGAAAAATCTACAATCGGCCAGGGCTCTAATCCAAAATGGATACAAGAGAGGGCTCTTAGAATAACAGCCTCAAATTTCGAAAAAAATTGTAAGATGAGACCAAAAATATCGCCTATTTGTACTGTTAAAGCGTTATTATATGGCGGATTTGCTAGAAATAAAGCCACAAAATACGACAATGATAGCGAATCGCGGGCCATTTTGGATTTCAAAAAGTTACATAACGTCTCAAATTCTCAATGTGGACTTTTTATAGACCGTAATCATTTCTTTTTAGGTGCAAGCCCGGACGGATCTGTAGGCGATTATGAATTAATAGAAATTAAATGCCCTTACTTAATAGCCAAAATGAACCCAAAAGATGCTATAGAACAGGGAAAAATTAATTTTGCCACTATGGTAAATGGCGAACTAAAATTAAAAAGGAATCATAATTATAATTATCAAGTACAAGGCCAATTAGCAATAGCTCATAAACAATCTTGCTATTTTATTATATGGAGTCCTTTTGGCATGTTGATTAAACAGGTAAAAGATAAATGTCACATATTATACCTCAAACAATTTCGAATTGTATTTCATTTGGTTTTTTTTTTCAGATAAAACGCGACAAAGTCTTTTGGCAAAATGAAATGTTGCCTAAATTACGATTTTTTTTATGAAAATTTTATGTTGCCTGAATTGGTTGATCCGCTATTTCCAAAATCCCTACCCATTAGAGATATTATATGTAAAGGAAAAGTTTCTAATCTAATTATCTAATCTAATACATATATAAGAGGAAACTGTGTGTTTGTATGTCCATCGTTTTCTTCATAACTACCCACTGTCACCCACTAATAGTTATGGTGGTAGGTAGCCCTAGGTCGGCACTTAAGGGAGTTTGGTCGCGGTGGCTGGAAGCGGGTGGTCTTGGGTGGCGAAAATGTAAAAAATATATAAATCTGTTTTTCTCTAACTCATGTGAACTTCTAGAAAGTTCTGAAAATTTCTGGAATGATCTAGAAAGTTCTCAAAATTGCCGGAATGATCAACAAAAATTCTTAACTAATGAATATGTTAATAAGTTAATGAATAAATCAATTTAATGTACGTCTAATGATAAAAAGATTTGTTTACAAATATAAAATAGATACATTGATTGTACAATCATTAAGCGTGCGATGTATTTCGACCAGTTTTGATAATTGCACTTTTCTTGAAGTTTATTTGCTGTTATTTATATTATTACACGATATTAATTAATAATAATTTATTTTAATCCTTTTATAAATGCACTTTTTTAAAAGTTTATGAAAATTTTCTGTTATATTATTACGTGGCATTATTTTATAGTTGGTTTTACTCTTTTTAAAATTGAACTTCTTTAAAGTTTGCTGTTATATTAATACGTTATAATTTGTTTCAAATTTTCTATAATTGCACTTTTTTAAATACCCGATGGAAAGGAAACAAATTACACAAACATAAAATGTCAATGTCAAATATGAAAATAAAGCTTACGTTAAACTAGGTAAGTTTTCTTAATAAACTAAAAATGTCGCTCAGTGAAAAAGACCTTATTGAATTGCAAAATATGGATGGTCACATTTTCAAATAGCTTGACAGAATCGTGCCAAAATTTAGGAGCATACTATGTGAAATATGAGCTTTTAAATGATGTATCGTAAGCCGTCAAAAAATGTCGATGGCGTAACATTTTTTTCAACTGTTAGTAAAGAAGGGGCATAGAGCAAAAAGTTATATGAAGTTGTTACCTTTTTTTGATCCAATCTACATGATCCCAAACTTTGGACCATACCTTTTGGGACACCCTGTATATATATATATATATATATTATATATATATATATATATATATATATATATATATATATATATATATATATATATATATATATATAAATGATAAGGGTAGTCTTGACCGACTAGTTAACTAACAAGTCCTAAAATCTTGAGGGTTCGGTCTGTGAGGGCTTTTTTTAAATGGAAAAAGAAAAACTCTTTTTTACTACGCCAAGCTTTCTGGAATGTTTATTCCCTTTTTCTTAGGCTACAATAGAAGTACAAGATCTTAGTGAAATAAAGTAAAACCATTTTTTTAAAATTTACTTTGTGTGCAAAGTAAGTTAAATGTGAACAAAATCAACATCCTGTATGGAACTTTTGAGCTAGTGTTTTGCACGCACAATTAACATTATTTAGAGACTAATTATTATTACATTGTTTTCTTATAAAAATAAAAATAAAGGATTATTATACCACCACGCGTGGAGATTTTTAACTGACCTATGCGAAGTTACTTTTTTGATGTTAAACGTTTTTTCCCCGGTTTTTTTTGGAAAAAGAAATTCCATTGGAAGTTCGTTACTTATCTCACAGAGGTAGGTGTGAAACGGAGAATGCGGTTTTTTGTTGTCGAAAACCTTTTGTCAGAAAATCCTTGTCTCTCACCCAAGGATTGACTGGGATTTAAAGAAGCCTGTAGTTGTCGGTACGATATATCTAAATTATGATTTTATAGGAATCTGTAAAATTGAACAATCCTTGTCTGTCACTCAAGGACTGTTTTTGAATATATTGAATATATATTATATATATATATATATATATATATATATATATATATATATATATATATATATATATATATATATATATATATATATATATATATATATATATATATATATATATATTACCTTCTTTTCCGAGCTATTAGCTCTTAAAGGTAACAATTGAAAATCGATTTTTTATTAATAACTTTTGAACGGCTTGTACGATCTGGATTTTTTTTTGTTGATTAATTCTAGCTAATAACTGTCTTGCATTAACTGCTATAAACATGCCCCGAAACCATCAAAGATACCAGGTCCGGACTATCAAATTTGTAAAAAACTTCAAAATTTTTGCAATGTTGCCATATTTAACATTTTGACCTTACTGGAAAACGAATCGATCGAGCTAACGTAAATAATAATGGAAATTCATACCTTACGCTGTATAACTCTAAAAAATAACAAAAATCAATTAAAAAAAGCCTTTTGTTACCCATCCTTGTTATTGTTTGTTATTTATAAAAACCTATATGTAGAAAATACCTAAAGCCGGCCCTGGTCAAAAATAATCGTTTGTTGCGGTTGGCATAGCGACCGTACATTGTTGCCAGTGGTCACCACACGGTCTGTTGTTCGTTCATTACCGTCGAAGCACGATTTGAATTTGATCAGCTGATGATGAATGCTCTTAATGATTGACGACTAAAAATATACATATACATAAATTTCTATCATAGGTTTTAGCCAGGTACGTTTGGAATATGCCTCGTGCGATCTGTTCATGAAGAATTATATACGCTGCCAAATGAGTATGCGGCCTTGTTGTGGATCCGAATACCTAAAAAGGAACTGTCGATTAGCCGCGAGTGTCGCCTTGCGGCCGACCTGGGAGCAATACTTCAGTGAAGGTCCAATTTATATAAAAAACTATAGAATTTTAAAATGTATTGCAAAAAATGGTTTATATCCTTAAATAAATATATTGCAGCAATATCCTTTACGACATTGCACAAACCCCATTGAAAATTAACGTCACAAACCATACTAAATGGGATCATAAAACGAGACAATTACAATCAAATTATAGTAAATGCGCCTTATAGCCTTCATTCCTAATACAATAAATAAAGAAGTTATTTTTGATATCAAAAACAAAATTAAATGTTTTAAAATTATTGCTATAAATTTTACTTTTACTTTTTTATGTTGGGACAGTCCACGAAGGCTAAAAACCCAAGTATCGTGGGTGTCTTAAGTGAAGTAACAGGTAGTTGCTTAACACGAGATCCAAAGATATTAGGAAGAAAAAACCCCTGCAGTCAGTAAGTTCCACAGCCTAGACAGTCCAGGGATAAAGGAACAAACAAAATGAGAAGTTTGGGACCTGTCCAGTTAGACTGCAAAAAGATGCATAAAAGTTGCATTTTGTGTTACTCTATTAGAAGCCACTAGGGAATAATTAATATTTAGACCGGGGTCTGGATGGAGTTGAGTTTGCAAAGTATAAGGACCGCATTCTATAAATTGTTTTGAACAGCAGAAAAGCTTGCAGAATATAATTCTGGATGTTGCCAGAAGCTTTGTTGGTTCATTTATTTTTTTATACCACATACCTTTAGATATCAAATTAATAGAGTGAATAAATGTTTTGGAACTATTTTAATGATTGTTTTAATGACAATAGCCAATGGTTTCTCATGATTAAAGATACTTGCAGCTAGTCAATTGTAACAAAAAACAAAATAATTAAAATAAAAACAAGAACTGTTGAGAACTTCTCGTCAGTTTAAAATTTTAAATCAAGCTCGTTCAGCTCTGCTGTAGACTTTACTTTAATATTTTTTTTTCAGTGGGTTTTTTTCTTGATATGTCCCCATTGCTGTGACATGGGTCAAGTATTTTCGCTTAAAGCTTTCTAGTTGAAAGTATTGTTATCTATAGCTCCATGAGGAAATAACAATAAATCTCAAACGATATTTTAGGAATAACCAATTTTTTGCCAATTATAGTTTTCATTTTATTTTTGAATAAATTGAATAAAATAAAAAAATAATAATAAAATTTAATCACAAATACCCATCTGGTATTATTTTAGTATTTAATATTTCTTTGCGAAGTTGTTTTGCTACTTGCACAATATAGTTTGCCGAATTTATGCTACGGGTACGTTCAATGACTTCATCCAAGGCCATATTGCTCATATAAAACTATCACCGTACATATAAATAAGTAGTGATTTTTAATAGAGAAACCGTCGCGTTTTTAACAATTCCTCATACATAAAGAGATAGAGAATTACGTACCGGCAGTGAACTGTATATTAAGGTGCTGGATTAAATAATGGAGATAGGTTTGGTTAATTGTTTTAAATTAAAATTTTTATTACTAAATACTAAAGAACATGTAGGGTTCACCAAAATACAACTTATTTTTCCCAATTTTAACAATTATTAATCAAATCTCTAACTTAACTTAGTATGATGCCGCTGCATTCACAGACTGTCTTTAATAAATTGTATTATTATCTAAAAAACGAGCTGATGTCCCACAATGGACCTGTTGTTGATGTTTAAGAGATTGCCAAGCTAATTGAATGTATTAAATGGATGGATCCTACCTTGGAATCCTTCTACATGACTTCATTGGGTTAATAACTTTTAACCACTTTCCAGGCTGCTGTTATCAAAAGTTACACATTTCTTTACACCTCCATAGGTTGAAAAACTCTTATCCGCTGACGTTCGCTTTTTTAGAAATTAAAGCAAAAAAGTAGAAATTAGAAATTTTTTCTGTCTGACGCGGCTAGTTCCGTCACAGGTCACTGCTATGCGACGATATTAGAGGAACAATTTATCTTTGTTGGAACTAATTTTCCAACAATTTTATAACCCGATTTTCCATTATTGCATCTTCTATTTCAGTAAGTTCAGCTTATCGCTTTGCCAATAATGTCACTTTAAAAGAATAAGATGTAAATTTATTTATTTTATTTCATTTTAGCTTTTCAAATGCCTCTAATAGTATGTCATGTGGTAAGTTGTGGCTAGTTACCAGCTGGTGTTGCTAAATTTCTTGGTATTTGTAGATAATCATGATAACAGTTTTTATGATACCTTACTTTTATTTCAGATAAATCAGTTGGATGTTCGCAAGTGTTTATAAATTTGTTTCGCAGCCAAAATTTCGGAGCACGAAAAAAGTGTTTTGTTTTTATTTCTTGTTTGTGTACCACATATTAAATATTTTGAATCTTTATTTAATTTTAAGCTACTTCTTTATGACTGGCGAAAACGTGGAGTACCTGATACACTTACTTCTGCAGAGAAGGTGAAAATAGAGACATTTTCCTGCTTATACAATGCTAATTTTCAACATCCTTTTTTCTCTTCACTAATGTTACTTGCCATACAAATTAGATGTCATAAACAGTTGAATTTGGGCAATTTTTTTTTCACTAATGTCGTCTTTTCTCCGATCTGCAGCTCTTTGAATATTTATAAACGCATGTGATTTTGGTTGCTCAATTAAATTCCCAGTTTTATCACAAAATTAACACGACTTTTCGTTTATTCTTCGTTTCTTATCACTTGTCACTTGTAGCAACATTGTCCGCGTTTTTGTTTAAATAAAATACCTAATTACATAAAAACCTTAATATTCTTGCGTGAATACCAAAAAATAAACCGTTACGCACTATGAACTGACTTTTAACTGACTTACGGGCGGTATGACGCATCGACGTGCAGAGCGGAGTGAGGGGTAAGGAAAGGGGAAAGGGACCAGCACAGCTATCGGCAACATGTTTCGTTTGTTTGGTGTCTCAGGTAAAAGAATGTGAGCATAGTTGCCGGTCCTCATATTTTACATACTCAACTTCCTTTGGCTCTTGCACTAATTGGCAAATTTTATACTAAATAGGGTCTGATTTGGGATGTATACAATGTCTACAGATTAGAGGAGAAGAAACACTTTTTGGCTCTAAAGAGAAAGCCCATCTCTTTCAAAGCTGCTGTAGCTATGGATATAATTTATAATAGGCTTGTGCCAATTAAGATCGTTCCCGGAGGTAACGCCCAAAATGTAAAATTGTTCAGTTAATAAAGTAGGTGTAAAGTACGTGAGGAAGCACCTTAATTGCTTCAGAAACTTGTTCCGGGTTCTTATGGAGTAAACATACTAAAAATCCTAACGTCTAGAAGGTCAGCCCAAAGGTGAGGAGTACTGAAATTTTTCGAAAAAAGATTGTATACCTATATTTTTTATTAAACATTCCTTTGTATTGTCTAAACTATTCACGTAAGAAAGACAATCTCTAGAAAGAAGTTGTAAGAATTCCCCCCATTGTATATATGATTATTTATCTTCAACCTGTCAACATCATTTTTAAGATTATTCGTAAAACCGCGTCATTTTCAGAAAAAGTAGCTTTTTTTTATTCCAGAGCTCAAACTCTTGTTGTAGGTAGGTTTACAGTGAATACTGAGAAGAGTCCTCCGTGTGTTAAGGTAAACCTTAAGTAAGGACGCCCCTGGGGTGAAAAAAAAGGGTATACTGGGCTTTATTAAAGCAAGTAAGGAGCGAACAGACAAGCACCAAAAGTAGTATACCAAGCGGGCTACAGTGACACCCTGATGGCATGTTTACATAATAAGTGGTCCAAAGACATGATGACGTCACTTCTTGCGCCGAAGAAGTGCTGAAAAACTGCAAGAAGTGACCTTTTAGGCACTTTTCAGGAATTTTCAGGAATTTTTCAGACCTTTCAGTACCTCTTCAGCCGAAGAAGTAATCGTCAATGACCAGTGGTTGTTGAAAAAAAGACCTTACTAAATAAGCAAAGTGGATGAAGTAAATATTTAATAAATAAAATAAAATTTAAATTAGTTTATTGTTTACTAAAAATTTTAAAAAGAAATTTCTCGTAACGATAATTACGTAAGGAAAATAAAACAACAACATCAATAAAAAATGTGCAAATTGTTTATTTAAATGAAAAGAAATTACAAAATAGTCTGTTATAACTAATAAACAAATAAAAATATTAAGGAATCAAAACGACAGCTAACATTGTGTACGGTATTTATTTATAATAA
>JAHBCN010027207.1:0-10173 GCA_019359885.1 Listronotus oregonensis | reverse complement strand
AATTTCTTCTTCCCGTTTCTTTTGAGCCAAGGCATCTTGTTGGCAATATCAAAGGATCGTCCAACTTTTAAAAAAAACTGTTTAATTTGTTCTTAACCGCTTCCGATGTTTTCTTCCGATCTTTTTGAAGTTCTCCACTCGGCGTGAAGTTTTTCTAGCAGTAATTGCATCTTGCTCATGTTTAGTCGGAATTCGACTTTCTCCCAAAAATGAACACTTCTCTTTGGAAGTTTTGCTGATTCTCTTACAGTTAATTTCACAGTACGTAAATTATAAAATAAAGCACACAAAACTTGACGATTTGAGGGTAGTTTACAACCGGTGATCTGGTGAATGGGATAGCCCACAAGAAATATTTTATCCTTGGTCCGGCTTTGTACACCTGATGTGGATGCCATTCCAGAGTTTAATAGGTAAATAAAGTTAAAATGTATTACAAACTTTAATTTCAATAAAATTTTTTTCAAATGTCTTTTAAAATAATATATAATAGTTATAAAAACAATAACACACACTTGGAAAATTCAAAAAAAAAACAAAAAACGTTAAAATATCTTCACTAGATAATTGTTCGATCTAACCAGCTCAAAGGCACTTTAGAAACTAAACTGAATAAATGAAAGGTCGGTTGTACGCTAAAGTAAAATCACCATCCCTAAAATAGAAATTAGATTTACCCTCCTTTTTATCTGTCAAACGGGTCTTTCTTTGGTAAACTAGTCAGGTAATCCCAATATAAAAAAAAGATTAAATTTGAACAAAAGGTTCTTTATGTTTGAAAATTGAGTTCCAAAATACTTTTTAACAAAGAAAATGTTAAATCCGAGACACATAATGTAAAAACCCGTAAAATTCTCAAATACTCCCCCAAAAGAACTCCTACTGGTACCTGGTTACGTTTTTGGGGTCAAAGGCTGTTGTAACTCCGTTTGACTTAAAATATCAACAATTATGTATAGAATATAAATTTTAAAGAACAATATTAGCTATCTTTTGAGATATTAAGCGTGTTTTTATTAGTTGCCGTTCTTGAGTTATGGCTTATTATGTCAGCTTTTTGGCCAAAAATTGGATTTTTCAAACTTTGAGCGACGAGCGGCACGGGTTAACGTCGTTTAATCGAGCTCAAATTTGGCTATCTCAATATCTGGAAAGGGGAATCGTTTTGTGGGGTCCAGACAACAAAATTCTGACATCGATTTTGCGGTCACCCTAGTGTATAGTTTACTATTTTTACACTTAACCCTTAAAGTTTTATTTTTATTCTTTACTTTTGATTTTTAAGCAGAATACTTATAGTATATATATTCGGTTCAATACAATGAATTAATCAAATATCATAGGCAATACAATTATTACAATTACCTAACCCATCAATACCAAAACCTATCAATTTAATAATGAGTATACAAACAAATTAAATTATTAATAGTAACCCAAATTATAATTAAGTTATTTCAAGTGATTTCAAGAGATTCAATTTTAAAAATCGCCTGTTTACTAATGACTGACTGACAAACTTTCTTTTTAGGGGGAAAAAATTAATTGGGTTTTGTAAGAAGGTTTAAGGGCCAAATAAAGAAAAGTTCTAAAAACTGACATTTTTACCCAGAAACAGGGGCGGAATGGTAATTTGAGGGTAGTCAGAAGTTTAAGCTGATTGAACCAAGTTTCTGAGATCATTGTTTATAAAAATTTAAAAATGCAGGCAAATTGTATTTAATTTATTAAATTTAAAAAAAAAGGGACAAGATAATGAAAATAGTATGTAAAATAGGGCCAAGTTCCCACCCAAAAAATCTGGCCTCTTAAAGAAATTAAGATCTAAAATTGATAAGTTTTTTTTTGTTGGCAAATTTTCTGCTAATCTGTTTTTATTTTAATAAAAACTTACGTCCCCAAAATTATTTAAAAAGAATTTTTATTTAATTTTATTTAAAATCAAACAAAAGTGATGCAAAATTAAAATTTTTTTTCTTTTACAAATAAAAACATTATTTTATTAATTTAAATATTAAATTTTAAAAATCCCAAATTTTGCCAAATATTTTAAAAAATTTAATTGAGTGGCCGGATGTTGAAACCGCTTTGTGTTAGAAATAATTTATTTTTGGGGTTTTTACAGAGTTCCCTAATATTTGTATGTTTTTTGGCAAATTTCGGATTTTTTGGCATTTTTTTTATTCTCAAAATATTGTATAAATCACTTTTTTTACGTGACTTTTAAATTTGTAAAGGGCCCAAAATTACACATGAAATAATTTTTTATTAGTTTTTTTTTAAAATTTTCCCAAATATTGCCACTTCTGACACATTAAAAAAGAACAATTTTACCAGATAAAGGCGTCATTTTAACAAACAAATCTGTTTTTTTTTTAAATTCGAACAATACATGCCAAAATCAAAGTTTATATTTAATAATAATGACCATTTAACTAATTATTATTACCCTTGTATTAATAAAGGCGTTAAGGGTTGAAGTAATTAATCGCCAATTTCCGAATTGATTTTGATATTTTTTGGCGATCGTTTTATTATTAAATTGTGGAAATCATAATTTTCCTTTAATTTTTTTCTAAACGTATTTCGGTTTTACACAGAGTTATAAAACAAATATTTTTTGTTTTGTGTATTTTAAGTTCTCTATTCTATAATTGGTAATTAATAGAAAATCCTGCACTAAGAATGGGTAGTGAATGATTTTTTAAACGTAAATATTACTCATAAATAAACGAAAGCTGGAAACAAAAATGCCTATCTGACTCAGACTTTTTGAAAAACGTTGTCTGTTTAAACGTTTTTTTTTTAATTATTACTAGCTAGTTAAATATATTTGTTATATTTTATGTCCAAATTTAAGTACAGGGTATCCGGAACATATATGTACAAAATTTTATGACAGATCTCCGACATTAAAATAAATCAATGTAATTCATCTTAGTTAGCTATACCTAAAATTGCTTTGAATAGCACGATGTTTCCAGAAGGAGCTATATCGACTTCTAGGGATCGACTACAACAAAAGGGTCTATGTTAACTGTCGAGAACATATTTGAAGTTGAATTTACATTAATTTAATATAAGATATGCGGGGGGTCTACCCAACACCGGAAAACATGGTAAGTAGTCCACGAGACAAAAAAGTTTTGATACCCATAATTTAGGCAGTAGAGAGCATTACAAGTGTAAAAAAAATATGGTTTTTTTCTAAGAAAAGTTTATGGAAAAGACACCATCAGAAAACATTTCTTCTTATTTTTATTGTGATCCGTAATTGCATTTTAAAAATATTTATCTGGTAACTAATTTATTAAAAATATCCTTTACCTTTTCAAAGTTTTCCGTTACAGGAGCACTTTTGCCAAAAAAAATTGGTTATTTACTGCTAACATTAATTATTTGTTATTATAAAAGAATAGGTAAATATCAAAAAAAAAAAATTAAAAAAGTTAGTGTAAAGAAAACAATACTTTTCCTAAAAATGAAAAGTTGTACAAGACTTCAGTGAACACTTTACAATTTTTATATTCCTAAATTTTAAATAAATTATGCTTAATTGTCAGGAAAGTTCAATTTTGTTTTTAAGAATAATAATAAATTTTTTGCCGTCTGCTTATAATACACATTTGCTTATACGCGATCATTTTAAAATTGCAAGTAGTTTACAAAATCAAAAATAACTTTCAAAAGTCAAAAGAAATTATTTTATTTAATAATATCGGTAGATTTAAAAGAGTTAAATACCTATAAACCATGTCATTTGTTGGTGTAAAAATGTTTTTATCATTATTTTAAGATTGTTAGTAGTTCGCAAAAATGAAAATAAATATAAAAAGTCTGGAAACTCCTTTTGTAAGTAAAAGATAAATAAAAATAAAACAATAATTTCCTGTAAACCACGTTTAAAGAGTTGGTATTTGCTATTGTTTATCGATGTAAAAGCCTGTCAAAAACAAGCATCTTGTGAAATACTTTTAAACAATTAACATTTTTTTTTGTGAAAAATCAGCGGATATATTTGATTTGTTTATTAGCAAAGGTATTGTCGTAAATTCAAACAATGGCTGGGGACGCCCAAGTAATTCGACTCCCATATTTTATATTTTAAACGCATTTAAAAGCTTCAGGTCACTAGTATATTAGTCCAGGGCATTTAGATCAAAATCCGACGAAATAAAGAAATTTTTAAGGCCAGCAGATACCGAGATCCGGTTTTCTGCATTGTGTTTAGAAAGCCCCCAGGCAAAAAGTCTATATGGTGTGGTTATGCCATTTTTCACAATATGCATTCTGGTGCAATAAATGCATTTTGCAATTGCATAATTACTTGCAATATTATAAAAACGACTGGAATCTCGGAAAAATCGCTTGAAAATCGTTACTCGGGGGGTTTTCGGGGATGCGGAATTCAATTCTAGAATTAGAATTACCTGGGAGCGCTCGAGGGTCGCTCTGCGGGGGTGCCATCATAAGGTTTAATTTTTACCTTAAATACTTAACATCTTCTTTAAACTCTTCTTCATCTTCTTTCCCCTCGTTATCTTCTTCCTCGTCACTATCCTCGGCCTGGTTGGAAGTGCCTTTTTGGTTTGAGCAATTGTTATTGCAATGCTTGCATGTAAGTGAGCACTCCAACCCACTTCGTCGGCACCCGCACCTTGTGCCACAATGGGTTTTACAGGAACAAGAGATACTGATTAAAATTTCCTCGGGACCGGCTTCCTGAAAGTTAAAAATTGAACTATGATGGATAATTCAATAATAATAAAAAGTACAATTTATTATTTAAATATAGTATTATCCTCATAATTTCTAATTTTTCACTTTCTTTAATACCTTTCCCCGCAGAGCCACCCCTGAGCGCCCCCGGGTAATTTTAATGCCAGAATTGAATTCGACATCTCCGAAAACCCCCCGAGTAAAGATTTTCGAGCGATTTTTCCAAGTTTCCAGACGTTCTTATAATATTGCAAGTAATTATGCGATTGCAAAATGCATTTATTGCACCAGATTGCATTTTTCAAAAAATGGCATAACCATACCATATAGACTTTTTTTCGGGGAGCTTTCTAAGCACAATGCAGAAAATCGCATCTCGCTATCTGCTGACCTTAAAAAATTCCGATTGATTTCCTAACTTCCCTGGCCTATATGTAAAAAAATAGATGATCAACTCCCAAATTCTTAACTCCACAAAAAATTAAGCAAAACTATCAAACTAATTTTAGCAAAGTTATCATGATATTTTATCAGAGCACGAAGTTTCTGCTGGCGAACATAAAGGTTCTCAAGGAAGTTTAAAGGGTCCGAAAAATTATTTTTTTGCCATTTTTTCTTTATTGCTAGTTTGCAACAAACGTAATGCATCTTGAAATTAAAATGTATTTACCAAATGTTTTACTTTCTGCATGTTTTTTTATTGATTAAAGCTTACAAAGGTATAAGCGATAAAAGAAGAAAAAATACGTTTCCGATTTTTTTCACAACAAGCCTACCACCTCGTTTAGTCAACCAAAAAATAGATAAGGCTTGGTCTAAAAGGTAAACTTTCACGGATAGCAATATAAATAACTATTATGCTATACGATATCTCGATAATTTATCTTTACAAATTAGTTACGCATGACGTGTCACGTAAACATAAATATATTGATTACACTCGTTTCTTAATATTGTACAAACCTCTTGACACAATACAAAAGAAAATCCTTAAACCCCCAACATTTACAGGAAAGAACAATTAATTATTTTCCCCTACGGGATAACGTTCCCAAAACTTTTTTGAGTTCGAACGAATGTTAAACGTCACCATCAATAAATCGGCCGATTAAATTAAGGGCCCCAAAGTTTTAGTTTTTCAGTCTAATGCCTTGCTAGGCGGAAATGTGTAAAGGTAATGATTGAGAGTGGAGTTATGAATTTGAAGTTTACGGGAACCAAAAAAGAGTTTTTATTCGTTTTAATTTATTAACACTCCCCACAAAATTAATGAAAAAAATTAACATTATTAATTTCATTTTTAAAAATTTTTTCCTAGTTGCAAGGGTTTCCACTATTGTATTTAAATTGGATTTTTTAATTAAAAAATTTTAAAATTCCCTTTTTTTAAACTGAAATTTATAGCATCACTACTACCCCAAAAAATTAGCTTGTCCTGTGAGTTGGAAAAGCAAAGAGAAAGACAAAGACCCCCTTTTAAGTTTCATAATTTTTTTTTTGTCCAAAAATTAAATTTAATAATTTTTTTTAAATTTTAATAAAAACCAGAGTATTGGCTCCGTGCGAAATTTAAATTTTGACACCCTGACGGCTGCATTTAATCACGTTTTTTAAGGGCCCAAGAGAAGAGGGTGTAAGATTACTTATAATTTTTAATTTTTTTTTTGTAAATTAATATATACCGGTGTTGCTCCCAGCGGGACATGGGGGAATCCCATTTTAAATTTTGAAGTGGCCCAAATTTTTGGGCTCCCCAAATTATTTTAGAAAAAAATAATTAGGATTTTTAAAAAAGCACGAAAAGTTTTTCCCAATTTCAGCCCTTTTTAGCCCGCCAGCTAAGAGATAAATGAAAAAATAAGTTACAAAATCTCCCATCTTCTTACGCGCCCTGTATTATTAGAAGTTTATAAAAAAAAATACCAGAAAAAAAATTTTAACCCTTTTCTCTCAAGTTTTCAGATCAATGCCAATTTTTAAATAATGAACTACTCAAATCAAAAAAAAAATCACTATTAAAAAAATGGTTTTATCAGGGAAATAGTTTCGAAGAGTAGCGGAATGGGTTTTGAACCATTTTCCCAAAGGGGGCCAATACCAAGTAAATCGACAATAGAACGGAGACAAAAAAATTTAAACTACAGGCACAGTAATCAAAAATTTGGCAATGGGAAGAAAATCGACGTGAAAATCAGAGAAAAAATTGTCAAAACGAGAGGGATTTAGACGTGATATTTTATGTAGAGGAGGCCGAAGGAAACATTAGCACGAGACCGCTGGGGGAACATTACTGGACAAGCCCAAATTAAAATATCTCAAATTTTTAAAAAAAGATTTAAAATCCCCTGTTTAAACAATGAAAGACACCAAGAATTAAGAGACGGAGACGAAAAACAAAAGGAATTTTGCTTTGAGATGATGGAGGGGACAAACACTGACAGGGGTTTTTTTACAAAAATTTTGGGGCTTTACGGGACGAATGCACTTTTAAATTGAACAACGAACCCAACTTTCCCAAAAATTGCCGGTACTGGAGTAACGAAAACCAAAATCGATTTGTTGAGAAAAGGGACTCAATATCCAAAAAAAAATTAATGTTTTGGGGGGAATTTTTTCGGCCACCATATCCTTGGACCTTTTTTCCTTAACGAAATTTTGAATGCGGGTATTTTTTTGGAATTTTTGGAGGAAAAAAATTTTTGGGGTTTTGAACAACCCTTTCCCTGGGTAAAAATAAAGAGATTTGGATAAAAATGGATGGCTGCCCAGCACACATTCCAGAGTTTGGTGAATCCTAAAAAAACCTTTTAAAAGACATCATAGGCCCGAACCAGCAAATTTTGGCCAGCCAGGTCCCCCGGATCTTTCCCCAAAACGTTTTTTTTTCTTTTGGGGACTTTTAAAAACAAAACTTTATACCAATAAAAAAAAAAAAAAAATTTTAGACCAGCTAAGAAATTGCTATTTCCTGAATGTCCCAAAGAAATATCGATGTCCCAAAACTAGAAGTAAGAAATGAGTTTTATAATCGTTTGGGTTATTGTCTGGCAGTTAATGGAGGAATTTTTTAAGCATTTGATTAAAACCATATTTTTGTTATAAATTGATTTCTAAATGTAGACAAAATTTGGGTTTTTTTGTTCCCTTTCAACTGGAGTGGGATGTGTTAGAATTTTGAACCAAAGTTTAAATGCGAGGATTCTTTTTGAAATTCCCGTATAAAATTGTTTGGGTTTTTGGGAATGACATTATAAATTAATGATCTAAATGGTCAAAGATAAATTGATATGGTGTTTTTATTATTGATTTCTAAATACAGGGTGCATAATGGAGAATTTCGGGTTTCAGAAGTATTTTTTAAAAAAATTTTTTCTCTTTACTGGTTTTGGAAAAAAGCTCAAATTTTCATTTTGGGGGAACTTATTGTGCTCTTTAATAAACCCTTTAGCATTTTTTTTTAAAATAATTGGGGGAACCAAATTTGACTACTTCAAAATTTACATGGGGGTTCCTTTTGTCCCCCCGGGGGGCAACACCCGGTATAAACCTGTTCAGCATTGTAAAAATTTAAGTACAATATTAATAGTGAAAAAAAAATTTTTAAAACTTTAAAAAATAAGTATAAAAAAAGTGTTTTTAATAAAAAAAAATTTTTGGAGTTTAAAGAATTTGAATTAAGACCTTGTTATTGGTGAAAAGGTTATTCGGTGTAATTAATAAAAAAGACAGTTGGATAACATTTTTTAAAAAAGTCAGTATAAAAAAAAAAAAAATAAATTAAAAAATTTAGCAAACAAAAAAGGTTTTTTAAAAAATTATAATTTTTTTTAAAATTTATAAAAAAGGGGTTTTTTTTTTTTACCTTAAACAAAAATCGGCAATTGGCAGGTAAGGCAAAAAACGATAAAAATTTTTCTTCTCGTTACGTCAAATTTGAAAGTTCGCCTAACCCCCAAACCGGAACGTCATTCGGCTAAACGGGGAAAATTTTGGGTTTTCTGGGCACTACTTACTTTTTTTTAACTGCATTTATTAGAAATGATTAAATTTTTCAGGAACCCTTTTTTGCCAGAATTCCGACATTCAACACCAAAAACTTTATGCATCATTTTTTTTTATTTTTATTTTAATTTGTTTACATTTTTCATCATTTAACGAAAAATTTGACACAGCGAGCGCTGAATGATTCAAAACTGTCCCCCCCATTAAATTCCCTTTGCCAATAAGGTTATTCAACAGAGGCTTAATAGTCCCATCTTGTGTGTATTTTTTCCCCTTTGAATTTAAAAAAAAATTTTTTGAAATGGTTTTTAAATTTAAATAAAAAACATTAAATTTAAATTTCTTTTAAATTTTACACCGATTTATTGGTCCATTTTTAAAAGCGTCTCAATTTCATTTGATATGTTTTGATTAAAAAAATTAAGGGTTTTCTTTTTTTGGGAAAAAAAAGTTGAATTATTCATATCAGCACTTTCCCTCAAACACTTTGCATTAAAAAAATCGACCAAGGGGATTTTAGAAAAATTTTTTATTTTGGTGTCCCAAAAATACCCCTGAAAAGTACATTTAATATAAACTTTGTTTTTTTTTGGTTTTTGGCCCAAAAAAAAATTTTTTGGGCTAAAATTTTTAAAATTTTTAAAAAAAAATTTTAAAAAAAAAAATTTTGAAAAAAATAAAAAAAAAAAAAACAGTGAAAAGATTTTTAACATTAGAGTCCCCCTTTTCCCCCAAACTGGTTTTTTCCGGCCGAAACCGAAACCCAAACCTCCGTGGTCAAGTATAAAATTCCCCCCCAAAAGAAATTTGGTGATTTTTTCCCATTATTCTGCATTAATTCGGACATGAAATGAAAAAACAGATATTAATTTTTTTTGTAATCATTTATTCTAGTTTTATCTTTTTGATACCTCTTATATAAAAAAATAATTTCTAAAATTACTATTACACTCTTAGTTCCAGTCGAAAAACGAAGTTAGGCGAGCGGGGCACGACAACTTTCCCAAACCCGGTTTTTTTCGGAAAGTTTCGGCCAATTTTGGCCGAAACCGAAACTGCCGCCGAAAATTGATTTTTGGAAAAATCGGGCCGAAACCGAAATTTCGGTCGACACCATTTAAAATACAAACACACACAAACTAACACTTACAAAAACGTAAAAATAATTAACCTAATTGGTGTTTAATTTTTTTAAAAAAACTGATGTATTTTATGAGAAATAAACATTAATATGTAATATATTGGAAAAAATTTAAAAAATTTTTTATAATCCATAAATAGAATTTTATATGGTATATACAAAAAAATTAGTAATTTTTGGGTATTGTCATCTTCCCCAATTTAAAAAAAATGATTTTTTTAACCTTTCGAAAGTCAAAAAACCCAAAAAACGGGAGAATATTTAAGTGATTTTTTTTTTTTAAATAAAGCTAATTTTACAATAAGGTCAAG
>JAHBCN010027206.1:0-10290 GCA_019359885.1 Listronotus oregonensis | reverse complement strand
GGACGCGTTTTGGGGTGTTTGATCTGAATTTTGATGTGAAATTTTATCAATTTTTTAAAACTTAATAAAATTGTTTCTCAATTTTTTAAAAATTAAAAAAACATAAATTTTTTAATTTTGTTTTATACAAAATTTACCTTTTAAAAAAAATTTTTTACTATTTAAAAGATAAGACAACGGGGGAAGGTAAAAATAAACAACAAAAATTAGGTGGGCGGAAAGGGGAAAGTTTAAAATAAAACTTTTTTTTTTTGCACAAAGACTCCATGTAAACGAATTTAAGGTTTTTGGGGTTTTTTATCTTGACCAAACTCTTTTTGGGAGCATCATATTGAATGCCTCTCAAATAAACTGGCAAGAAACATTTCGTAATTAGATCATTAAAATATGAAATCCGGGCATCATTATTATTAGCATATCATTCTTTTTTCGTGTCACATTGTAAATGGTCTTTTGGGGGGGGCATTCATTATATGAGTAGAGTTTTTTTTTGCAGCAAAAATTATCAGAAAATTTTTGACAGAGGTTATAGAGACGATATTTTTTATATTTAAAATAAATAGTTTGTTGATTTTCCCCTTCGATGTATATCTATACTTGTTTAAAGTTTTAAAAAAGAGAACAGGATACTTAATTTTACAGGAAGACACACATAAATACAATATGAAACAAAACAGATAAAAAATAAATTTTATAAGGTTGACCCATAACAGATAGGTTAAATTATTTTGGGCCATTTTTTTTTAATTTTTACCTTACAAAAAAAAACGATGGAAAACAGATGTTTAATAATTTTATCAAGTTTTTTTGGGTTCAAAATACCTTGTATGATAAAAGGATTACTTTTCTTTAAATTTCGGGTCTTTGGAGTGTCATGAGATTGTGAAATCTGGTCTGTATAAAATTTTTAACTTTTTTATAAATATTAAGTAATATTACCTGTGATACTTATTTGTAAGTTAGTTCGGGTTTTAAAAATAACCCTTGTTTTTTTTTGTGAAATGTGTGATTAAATTTATTTTTTTTAAAAATTATGTTGTAAACCTGTAAAGGGTATTCTTGTAAAAACTCAAAAGTTACATATTTAAAATTTTAGTTAATTTAAACAAATGGTAATTTGTACAACACCAATAAATCTATTCTATTCTATTCTATTCTATTCTTTTTATTTTAATTTTGTCCAAATTTTTTTTCCAAAATTTTATGGTAACCCCAAAAAATTTTTGACGCTTTAAAAAAAAATTTAAAAAAATAGATTCTAAAAAAAATGAAAAAAACTTAGAAAAACATTTTAGATCTGTTTTTAAAAAGATATTTCGCATAGAGCAAAATCGGGGCTCATCTTCTTCATCTGCCTAAGCCTCTAAGAAAATTTGTAAAATTGCAACAAGCAAACAGCAATATTCAGTCAAATAGCCCAAGGCACAACTCGAGTCGCTTCATTATGGGTAGGAAGGAGATGCGGTAATAGACAGTGTGAGTATTATGGTGGTAAAGTACCAAGCATCAATAATTGTAAATATGTTCTATATTGTTGTGGTGAATTTATTTATTAAAAGGTCCTAGGTGGAAAATGTGAAATTAATTAATACATCACCTTTTTTAGTTTTTTAAAATAATAAATTTACTAGTCACAACAGGTTAATGTCATTTATATAACGTAATTAATAAAACGGTCTTGGAATCTTTATTATTTTTACTCGCATGTTAAAATGTTATCAATTTTTATTTTAAATTTCTAGTTAAATTGTTATACATAATTTTTATTTTGAAAACGTTGGTAGACTTGCCACTGAAACGTAGATAAGTACCTAGATTTTTTGGGGTTTTTTTCTGTTCCAGGCGACCTGCATGTTCAGAGGAGTCAATAGGACTAAGTACACTCAGTATCTATACCTCGCGACTAGGACCGAAGCGGTCTCATTGTACAAAGATTTCTTTGAGTAATCAGTGTTTTAAATTCCCAAACATCAAGTTTATAAAGTTGTAAAAAATGGTCAATATTTTTAAAAATAAATATAAAAAATTAAGGGGGAATAGATTTTTAAAAAAATAATTTAAAAAAATTTTTTATAAAAAAAAAATTTTAAACAAAACTTTTTTTTAAAAAAACAATTTTTTTTAGGGTTATAAATTTTTTTAAAATTTTTGGAAAAAAATAATTTAAATGACAATTCGATGATGAGGGGATTCCGGAAACCTAAAAATGAAAAGCTTAAATTATGGAAATTTTTTTCCTTTTAAAATAACAATGTTTACTGAGTTATTTAAAAGATAGGGAAAAAACAAAAAGATTTTTTTATCATTTTTAAGTTGCTTTTTGTTAACCACTAATTTTTTTTTAAAAAAAAAATGGATTTTTTTTTTTTTTTTAAACCCCCTTTTACCCAATTACAAAAAAGTATAACCTTAAATTTTTTTTAAAAAATATGGGGGGAAAAAAATGATGTGGTTTTCCAACCAGTCTCTTATGGGAAAATAGTTTTTTAATAGAAAAAAAAACCCAAATTTTCGCTTTTAAATTTGAAGGGCTTAAATTTTAAAGAAAACAGTTTTATATAAAAAACAAACCAAAACCAAGACCCCTAGTTTTGGGTTTTCTTTCTTGACCACCCGGTCTTTTTTTTTGGGGTTGGCTTTCTGCAAGGTCTTGTGGGCTTCTTTTTGTAAAAAAAAATTTTAACTAAGGTCTTGAAAAAAATAATTTTTTTAATCTTAAAAAAAAAATAAAATGGGCATATTTTTTTTTAAAAAAAAAATAACCAATTTTAATCTACGCAAAAGAATTATTTGATTAAAACATATTTTAAAAAAACTTATTTATTTATATTTCCATTTTTAGTTGTGGAGAAAACCTGTTTTTCTTTGGGGTATAAAAAAAAAAGTGATAAAAATTTTTTTAAAATTTCTTTGAAAAATATTAAAATTTAAACAAATATAAAATGTATGTTTTTTAAAAAAAAAAAAAAGACCAGATGAAAAATTTCCGTGAAAAGATTCTGATATGTAAACATTGGTTTCGATTAAAAAAAAGTTTTTAAAAAACTTTTCAGTTCATAAAATTTTTATTTTTAAATTGGTCAAATTTTTGCCGTAAAAAGTTTTACAAATCTTTATAAACATTCTGCATATACAGGGTGGTTTAAATAGGTGGTGACCAAAAAGGCTAAAATTATTTTCTATTTCATAATTTTCCGAAGAATCCACTGCCACTTAAGAAAACTTCCTTAGTTTTAGCCTTTAACCCAAAATTAAAAAAACTTGGCGAAAAAAATCGCCACCCTGTATATTATGCAGAAAATTGTTGAAATGTATATAGGGACAATGTCAACGTACATGGTTTTTAAATATCATTCTCGGTGTTGACAAAAATGCGTCATCATTATTCTTTTGGCATTGTTGTGACTTTTCCTCTAAACCGGGTAATATTATAAATCCATTTTATAAAAATATTTCTACGACATGACAAATATATTTTTTTAATCTATTACTTATACATTTATATCTTAGTTTTAGAAAGCAATCTAATGGTGCCACTTCTTTCAGTGTAAAACAAAATTAAGGTATTACGGGATTTTGGTTTTTTGATCCACCCTGTAAGTGGCATCACTAGATATTAAAAAAAAAAATAGGAATATAAAAATTTTAAGCTTCTATAACTATTGTCCCCTTTGTTGTAGTTTTTCTCTGTCGTTAATGGTTTTGGAAATATTGATCTTTGTCAGACCATTGATTCACAATCTTATTATTTTTGAAAAATGTTATTGAATTTTATATAATAAAAATTATATATATATATATATATATATATATATATATATATATATATATATATATATATATATATATATATATATATATATATATATATATATATATATATATATATAAAAAAATTACCAATATTATTTTATTATTATTATTTTATTAAAGAAACCTGTAACTTATTAAATAATGCCTTTTTTTGGCAGTTTCCGACACATTTTTTATGTCTGTCTGTATGAAATACCTCTGTATATTGAATATGAAAATTGAATTTATGATATAATATTAAAAAAAAAGTACAAAAGGCAAGAGTCTTGCAGGTCGGTCTTGGCTTGCGTAGTCTTGCACTCCTCGGGCTTGGTCTTGGTCTTGATACCCCGGTCTTGGTCTTGGTCTTGCAAGCGGAAAAGGGAGGGGGCTTGGTCTTGGTCTTGGTCTTGCTGCAAGACCAAGACCAAGACCGCAAGACCAAGACCGGTCTCGCTCATCACTAAACAGTTTAGAATGTTTAGCAAAACCTGTCAAAATCTGACATTTTGTTAAACATTCTAAACTGTTGTTTACTTTTAACAATTGCTAAGTCCACTGCTTAATTTAACAACGCGATCATCACTCGGTCGTAAGTGTTATACATCATTGTAATTGGGATTATACCTGCTTTTAAAAAATGCAATAAACAATTAAGTGCCGTAATTAAAAAAATAAAATTGATGATGGTTTAACGAAAACGAAACGATCATGAGGAAATGTCTTTTGTTTTTCCATATCTCTTTAAATAACGTCAGAAAAAAAAAAAAAACGAAATCGGCAAATTTTGTTTTTTTCCGGATATCTCCAAAATACTCAATTTTGCAACTTTCTAAAGTGGACATGGTTATTACGCCCCAAATTTCCAATTTAACCACTTCGTATCTCTTAGGTTTCCCCAATCCCCCCACCTCGAAACTGTGGCCCCTGTATATGAAAAATTTACCCCTTAAGATAGTTTGGGTAATAAATGGGACGTATTTAATTTTAATAAAATTTACATATAAGTACTTAATTTCAAATTCAATTCTACAAAAAAGATAATCTTGAAAAAAAAATTCTTTCCCCCTTTGGGCTTTCTTGTTATTTTTTAAAAAACAACATTTTAACGTATATCTGATGCATGACGCAACCAACAAACTCAAACCCTACGATCTATTTAAAACAATTTCCCAGACAATCAAAAACAGAATAGGGGGGATGGAAGCACTGAGACTCCGTTGAAACCAAAAAAAATAATTTTCCCAAGGACCCCCTTTGGAGTATGTATTATGCTTTTAGGTTCTTGTTTTTAAAGTCAAAAAAGAATTTAAATTTCTGCTGTTTTAAAATGCAAAAGTCGATTAAAAAGGTTTTTTTTAAAATTTTTTTAGGGGCATGATTAAAAGTTTTAATTTTTGGAAAAGAGGGAATTTGCAAAAATTTTTTTGATGGCTTTTTTAAAAATTAAAAAAATTTTTTGGGGGAAAAAATATTAATTTTAATCGCCAATTACAGGGGGGAATGGACTGTTAAATTTATCCACTCCGCTAAAAGTAGAAATACGGAAAAATGCGTTTAAATTAGTTTTAATATTTTCACTTTTGGCCCATCTAGTACGAAAAAAACCCTTTCCCTATGTGTACACTATTTTTTAATAACAAAAGATATAAATTTTTTTTTTTAAAAAAACGGAAAAAAAATTTAACTTTTTTAAAAAAAATATATACTTTTTTATTATTTTTTTTTAAAAAATCAAAAAACCTTTTCCCCAGATTTTCCCGAAATAAATATATCGACAATGTTAGTTATGTACAATTTTATTGTTAATATCTCGTTTCTCTGATTATATTTTTTATAGTCTGCAAAATTTATTATTCAAATAATCGGCAAATCAGGTAGGCTGTGAGAGAGATATAGCAATGGCAATTGACTGTTGTTTTCTCTTTCTAATGCGACCACGTATTTAGCGCTTTGCTTTATTCCTCCAGGTTAGTAATTGTTCGAATACCGGAAGACGTTAGCCTTGGTTTTTGGAGATTCGAAAGGAATTTTGTATGTGGATCATGTCTAAACTGGTAAAATAATAAACTCTGATTATTAATATAACTTTTGTGACCAACAAAATGTTAAAATTTGGAGGAAAAGAACTGGTTTACAAATTAAACTTAATTTTATATTTAGACAAGGCATTCTCTCACACGGGTTAAAAAACCATCGCAAAAATTAGTTGATTAAAGTTATAATTTCTGCAACATTCACACATTTCGTTAGGTTAGATTTCCCAACCGCTGTGTTCACACGTCGTTGTCGTGGTTGGGCCCAGTAGGATCTTTTGGAACATGCGCTAGAGTTGCTGGTTATCAACTGGGTTTGCGTATGGAACGGGATCCGAGCAGTGGAAAAGGGTTAACTCAAGGTGTTAGCATACCGTGCTGATAAGTGAATGACACCCTGTGCCTTAACAGGTATCTCACGGTGCTTTGAAATAGGGCGACCTCTCAGTATCTGCCTTTCGGGCAATGCGGGCTCTGCCGTGGTGGACTACTTCCCTAGCTCAAACAGAAAGCGGGCAGAACCGCTTTTATGGATAAAGTGACAAAGCGGAGATCCAAGTGCCCAAAGGGCCCCTTTAAGTCACCGGCGCCTGTTTCAGGGGGAAAAACTAATCCCTCTCGAACAAGCAGGTGCTTAGGAAGGGATCCCTGAATCCAAACAGAAGGCGGACAGAACCGCCTTTATAGGAAAAATGGTTCCTGCTTTAAACAGAAAGCGGATAGGACCTTTTCATAGGGTAAGACCGGAGACTGGCCTCAGAAGGAAATCCCGGTTCCTGTAACAAAGGGCCTGGTAGCTACCCACGTCACTGGGCCGGGAGAGGAGGGCATGACGAATTTAATGTCTGCTCGTTATACTCTCCAGGAGACAAACACCAGAACACCGGAACATTTTGCTCGTGTCCGTAGGACACGGTAAGGAGATGTAAGAACTTCTCCAATCTGGTATCGATTATTAGAATCTGATCCCATTTGGGGAAATATAAAAGGTGTGAGCCACAATAGACCGAGCGTTTTGCAGTGGAGGGCGTAAAAGTTCACTCACTTCAAACCTACCTACCTACCTGATTCGGGTTAGGGTTAGAATTTTAGCCGCTCCCACTGAACCACCAGATTTTGTGGTTTCTCTATCGTTCTTTAGAGTACCATCGGCCTTTAACTTAGACTCCAGTAGTCTTGCACTGGCCCTCATATATCTTCCAGTTTGGCTTTTCCTCACCAACCTAGTAAACCTAAGCTTCAAGTGCCTTTCCAGGGGGCACCACACATGACGGCTGTTTCTTCAGCCTCCTGGCAGAACCTACATGGCTATTCTCCCCCAGGCTTATTCTTCCAGGTGCTTGTTGAGTTTGCAATGTCCTGTTAGTTGACCTACCGTTATCCTTACGACCTTACACTGTGCTCAGAGGTCCGAGGTAAACTTGCCGAGGGAGGTCAATGAACTGCTTTGCCTGTCGTTGTCCTGGTGTTTGTACCTACCAGCTTTTAAAGTATCTGTCTACCCAGCTTTTAATAGATGCTTTAAAGAGGCCTGCCGAGATTCCACAGGATGGCTCAGGGCCTATCATTTCCATGGCTGATCCTCTTTTGACTAGGTCGTTGGCCTCTTCGTTACCTGGGTGCCCTTGGGCCTGGTACCCAGGCTACCGTAAGTTTGTTTGCCAAGCCGACTTTTTCCAGGGTCTGTATACAGTTCTCCACTAGTTTGAAATTAACTTTTGGAGAACAGATGGCCTTCAGGGCCGTTAGATTTAGCTTCTCCTAACTTCTAAGGCTATTTTTTCATCTTAAAAAATCCATGCGTGAAGTTCAGGGAAATTTTACTAAATAATCCATTTTACTAATGTATAAAGCAATGTCGATATCCAAAAATAAACCTCTAAGAAATAATATATTGATTAATAAATACAAGTATATTTCAATAAATAACCTCATTACAGCAGGTTCGTCGAAAAAGACGTGAAGAAATTTTCCACCTGATGCACTTATTCATCCACGCACGGTTTGCCTATTTCGCTAACAGAAAGAAACCTCGCCCAATCCGCGGCAAACCCCATTTTCCACTCTTATTTATAACTAAAATTTATTTATTGGACGGTTCCATGCAAAAACCCACTCGGCAGTCGAAATAAAAACATTTATCACTGTCTAAATGTAATGGCTTACGATATATCCGGCCTAAAGTGGTGGATACATTCAAATGGCCGACGTGCCGCTTTTTAAATACTTCCAACTTATTTCGCCGCTTTGCAGAGGGATCTTTTTAAAAAGTTTTCTTTCTCTCTTTCTCTTTTTGGGCTCTTGATGAAAGGGTTGATGAAGAGACAAGAAGAGGATTTTATTCTTTAAAAATGGATTGGGTTGGGGCATTTACACATACCAGATTTTAAATTCAATTTTGGCAAAATTTTGCACCAGTATTTTTCAACTAATTAAAAGCCTATATTTTATATCGTAGTAAGTAAAATAAACTTCTGGATATTTTTTGGTGCAAACATAAACTAACTGTAAAAATAAAACAGTTTGATAGTTGTGACAGAGGTCGGTGCAAAACAAAATAGTACAAAAGTATAAGTGCAGACACCTAATAATACATTTTTATTTTTATTTAATACGAGAAAATTCGTAACTATTGCCCTGGACTTTGACCGATTATACAATTTTTTCTTTGCCATTGCCGGTATTTATTGTTACCTTTTTCTGTTCTCTTACTTAAACCTCAATTTGTTTATTTTTCTACTACTGTATAAATAAGAAAACTTTGTGGTCCTAGCAACGCGAATAATAACGAAAGAGAACCTTCCTGTTACCTGGTTGCTAAGGTTGCTACTAGAAAGTAATATTTTCAGCGCCTGGGCAAAAAGAAAGAGTAAAAAAAAGGGAAATATGCTTGTGGAAATATTAGGATTTATTTATAAAAAATAACTAATTTATGACAAAATATTTTAAAAAAATAGGTTAGTATTAACATTAAAAATAATTGTGCAATTTGAGCAATTAGCAAAAGAAATTGGGAATAATACTTGAATTAACGTTTTTAAATTTGTTGTTGGGGTTCGTTATCACCTTTAACTACTTAATATTCATATTTTTCACTGTTACTTCATTAGAGGAAATATTGGTAGGAATTTCGTGTAAAATCTTCTTTGAAATTTCATCTTATTACTATAGGATTCAGCAATATATCCCTCCGCAACAGAAGAAAACTTCCCAACCCATCCTTTTAAATCCAAATATCGACATCCGAAGCATTGGCAAGAACTAGTTGACGTTCTTCTAAAAGAATGGCCAGTGTATCTTTGATGTCTTCAAGCTTTAAAAACTTTCCAATTTCTTTAGGCATTTGAAATAAGTGTGCTTTCCAATTACTTGATTAACAATTTCCTCTTTCATAACGATACAATAAACGCTCATCTAGAGCATTCCTTGGTCTCACTTTAAAATATTCCTGTAGAAATCTGACATAAGGAACTGAGCCTTTATCTTGGTTACTACAAAGTTTCTTTTAATTTATTTTTAACTCCACTTTTTTACTATAGCCACGTCATTTCATTTCTACATCACTTAGCTTATTCTTTATATTTCGTCTGTCCGGCATGCCCCACCACTCCCATAATTATTACTTTCATTGCTAAGTAACTTTGATCAGGGCGTTAAGTAAAAAACTTTATGATTTCTTCTTTTTAAAAATTTTTGACTTTTGCCTCATAACCATCGTTTTTCCCTTTTAATAAAAACAACTAGTTTCTTGAACTCCGAAATATCTTGATTTTTTTTGGAAATTTTTAAATTGAGCATGGAATAACAGACCAGAGGGTTGGTGGTGATAAAGACTCGGATTTTCTTGAAAAAACGCCAACATCACATTCTCGTCAATCCGGCCCATTTTTTGTGCAAACCATTCAGAAAACGATTTATATGATTGATGGACCTTCTTTAGATTTGTCTGGCAGAAATGAGGCACAGCAAGGTCAGCTGCCTTTTGGATGCCATTTTCATATTCATTTAACATTTTAAAATGGGAATGGATTTATACTAAATTAACAATAATTCAAAATCTGACAAGTCTGATGAGACAATGTCAACAATAAATGTGTTGCTATGGATTAATTTTTAACAGGTAAAATTTCCCAAAATCTCTGATATTTCTATTAAAACATATTTAGGCCGGCCGCAAATACAACTTTTTAGTTGAGCAACTGTTTAGTCGAGTTGCGTGCTTGTGCGATTTTTATAAAGACCAAACAGTTTAGTCGCCGGGCATACAGTCAATTCAGTCGCTATCGATTTATGTACTTGTTTAAATAGCCGCAGGCGACTGTTTAGTTGAGCATTGCCACTCCAATACATGGAAATACTCGTTGAACCTCCCATAGTTGCGCGACTGATTAATCAAAAGGCGATCGATGTGGGGTTTTTCGACTATTTAGTCGAACAACTATGTGTTTCTAATATGCGCACC